>OX387184.1:46857467-47064332 GCA_947561395.2 Buxus sempervirens | reverse complement strand
ATCAATTAATGAAACATGATGTTTCTTAGGTATTTTTAAAAATCTCTAAGTAGCGAACCACCTGTTTGTTTGTTTGTATGAACTAGTTCTTAAAGTCTTTTTTTTGTGTGTGGAAATTAACTAGTTCTTAAAGTCAACCCCATCAAAGCAGTTTTTACTTAATTTTAACAGTTCTATTATCTAGTTTAAAAATATTTTCAATTTTCACTTTTTATGATGTTACAACTTACAACTATCATGCTAAGTGTTTTATAAACAAGACTGGATCAACTGTCCAACCAGGTCTTATTGGAATTTTCAAGAACATTGATAAACTATTGAACCGCATTTTTTATTATCAAACTAATGATCTGATTAGAACCATCTATTAAACCAATAAAATAACCTGTTTTTAGTTTTACTGAAATATTAAAAGCAATTTGAACTGATTAAAGTCATAATCGGTTTCGAATTCCTTTGAAGTAAGATTATCATTTTGGCTAGCTTTCTCATTTAAAAAGCTAGGAGAGTTGGTAACTTTCCTTACTTTCAAAATAAATTTGATTTAAATGATTCTAATCCTTTATTTATGCTAGAAATCACTCTTTGCTATGTGTGAACATAGTTAGACCATAGAGTTTGACCTTCTTCTTTTTTCTTTTCATTTTTTGGGTTCAATGATTAATCCAAAGTCTAAGACATTATTCATGCTTGTGCATAGGACATGAAACCTACTAATGAATTAAAACAGTTGTTGAGAGTGGTTGCCCTCATATTTTTAAGTCAAACACTATATTTACAAATTTCTATTGATATTATACATTTACAAATACATAATTCAGACAAAAGAAAATAATTCCTAAAACATTTGTAATTTTATCTGCAAAATATAATGTGTCCAAAACTTTTCAAAACATGAAAATATAAATGAAGATATAGAAAACATATGGGCATAATTTTGTAGAAAAATAAGGGATGTTATTTAATTTAAATTTATAAAAGAGTGTTTATGTCATCTAAGTTACATCAGTGTAGTTCTTTTTTTCGTTAATTTGATGTATACTTTTTTTAAGGGATAATTACCATTTACCCCCCCCCCCCCCCCCCCCCCCCCCCCCCCCCCCCCGGGTTTGAGCAATCCGACTTTCCCCCTTGAGGTTTTTAAAATATTTATTTACCACCTTGAGGTTTGCTATGTGTAAAACTTTCCCCCTTGAGGTTTTTAAAAAACATATATTGATAACTTTGTCCCTTATATTCTAGCCTACTGAAGGGTAGACTTGGTATTTAAAAATGTTAAAGTTGTCAATTAATTTTTTTTTTTTCTCTTGCCACTTCATCGGTCAAACTCCTAGAAACAAACCTCAAGGTAATAAACTGGTATTTTAAAAGCCTAAGGGGGAAAGTGGGATTTTTTTGAAACCTCAAGGGGATGAACTGTAATAATCCCTTTTTAAGAAATCTTATTGACATCTTGGATATATCTAGAGGTTGGCAAACTGTCAAAGTAGTTGCACTAGTTCAGGACACAAGAGAAGAATATGTGCAAATATGAGACACCTAAAACAGCCCCAACTATATGAACTTATTGGCTAGTCTCTGGTTTGTGACTAATAATGGTGCTTGATAATCACCATATGACCTTTCATAGTCAGACCTTTTTTCTATTAATGGGGTGGTATTGATTCAAAGGAGACCACACGTTTGTTGAATTCATTCCCCCTTTTTTTCTTTTATATCCTCATCCTTTCCCATTTCAAACCTTCCCCTTGACTTCATGACCCCCATTCCACAAGAAAAAAAATCAAAACAAACTAAATCAGCAATTTGTCTACAAAAGCCTTACATGAGCTGTGACGCATACCCTTTTTTTTTTCTCATGGTAGGTACATTATCATACACTTTTTGATCTTCAATTCAATCTCAATTAATTAACAAATAGTGGAAGGAAGTCTATGGATCTCTACCTAAAAAATTGTATGGACAAAAAAATTTCTCACCCCCTCTCAAGGGGAGAAAAATTGTACACGTAAGCTAAAATGCTGAGCATGTGCCGAAAAATGTGAGAGCGTGTACACAAGCACAATTATGCTGATGAGGCTGTCGTGGATCGAGATAGCGTCGGGGGTGCCAAACATGCCGCTAATGCCCTTTCTAGGCTATTTACAATATCGGTCATGGTCGGGCGATCTCGGCCCTCAAGGTTCACACAATCGGCAGCGAGATAGCCCACGTAAGCGACTGCCTCAATCTCGAATGGTGTTGGAGGTGGCAACCGTCGGTCGAGCACTCGATGAATTTCGTCGGAGACGATATACGGCACGACGAAATCAACAACATTCCTCGGCACGCCATTCTCATTCCGGTGAATGGCTTTGTACCCAGATAGCAATTCAAGCAGCACTACACCAAAGCTATAAACATCACTCTTGGTGGTCAATTGTTGTAGCCTATAGTACTCTGGATCCATGTAACCCACTGTCCCAGCGGCCCGAAGCGAAAGGTGGGCCTCCTCATCTTCTGGGCCCATTAACGAAAGCCCGAAATCCGACACCTTCGCCGTCCATGTGGGATCAAGCAATATGTTGGAGGATTTGATGTCACGGTGTATGATTGGTGGAACTGCATAGGTGTGAAGATACTCAACCCCTCTAGCAGCGTCCAGTGCAACCTTAATCCGTGCAGTCCATGACGTGAGTGGTGAACTTTGGAGCTTATGAAGATGGTCATTGAGTGTGCCATTGCTCATGAACTCATACACTAGGCAATGCTCATTTTCATCATCACAGAACCCCCAAAGCCTCACCAGGTTCTTGTGGTTCACTCTAGAGAGCAAAGCAAGCTCAGATATGAAGGCATTCTCCTTGTCCTCGAGGCGCTTGGTGCCGTAGGCATAGGAGGAGGTGATGGTCACTTCGGCTCGCTTAACGGCGACGACTCGGCCATCGTCAAGCGTGGCTTGGTAGACGGAGCCGAAGCTGCCGGACCCAATCTTCTGATCCTCGGAGAAGTTGTTGGTGAGTTGAATCAGCTTTTGCAAGCTGAATTCCTCCAATGCACCACCATTGCCAATGCTAAACAAGTGGCTGAGCCGCTTGGTTAGTGATGGTGTGGGTGCTGTTGGTTGGGGTTGTGGGGCTCCATTGGCCTGATCATCTAGGCGGCCGGAGTCATGAACTCGGCATCCCTTGCACTTGCAGTACCTAAAGAGAAGGAAAGCAAACACAGCAACTAATGCAGCTGATCCAATGCAGCCTACTACTAAGAAGGCCACTCTTTCCTTCTTCCAATTACCATTGTTTGGGCTCGAACATATCGAAGGCGGAAATACGGGTGGGATTGGATTTGGATTTGGATTTGGAGTTTCATTCGTTTCGCAGTTATCGCAGATTGATCCTCCGACACAGTACCGGGCGGAGCCCAGCAAAGGCTTGCAGGGACAAGACATTTGACATGGCCCCGGCAAGACATGTTGGAAGACTAATGGACTAGAATCAAGAAGCTCATTACCCCAACAAAGCAAGGACTGGTTACTGGTCACAACCCCACAGAAAACACTTGCCTTTGCTTTGATTGCAACGAAGCGAGCCCCTTCCAAGTTCTGTGCCAATTTGAAGCCATTCTCTCCCCAACAAACAACAGTGCCGTTCGCCCGAAGAGCGCAACTCCGGCCTTTTCCAAGCGCCAGTGAAGTGAACTTCCCCTTAGGTTCATTGCCTACGGTTAGGTCCCCCCAACAAACCAAGCTACCATTTGAAGAAAGAATCCCACAAGCATGGTTGAAACCTGCAGCAACAAGACTGAAATCCCCTTGAGGTTCGGAGTCGACGATGTTTCTATTGCTTCCGAAGCATTCGATTCTTCGCAATTCCGATAACCCACAAACGAAATCCTCTCCCACAGTGATCCCAGATATATTGCTCCTTATGTTTGAATTAAAATCCCGCCATTGCCAGCACAAGAGTCTATTATTCCCCGCCACTCGGCCACAAATCCGCGAGTTACCGGCGTCGAGATCATCAAGCATTGTACCATTATAGATCCTCTTATATCTGCCGGCGGTAAACCTCCAGCACAGTAGAGAGGTAACATTTGACGAATCCGGGGACCTTAGAAGGCATACGAAGCCGTTCCCGGCAACGATCCCCGAAATTGAGAGATCTGTTGGGGTGATAGGAATCTGAATTCCACTAGGAAATCTGGTGCAATTGAGGAAGGACTGCTGGCTGTTGGAAGGTGAAGGTATGAGTGCACAGATCAAAGAAGAGTTTGAGGTTTCAGAGATGGAAACTGTGGATAGAGAAGAAGAAATGACAGGTAGAGTAGAAAGACAGATCAAGAGAGTTGGAAGAAGAAGAAGAAGAGAGAAGGGGTTCTGAGATTGAGCAGCCATGGATTATTGAGGGGAGGACATGTTTCATGGTGGGTTGGCCGCAGGGAAAGAAGAGAATTCAGAGAAGAAGATGAAGGTTTTGGGACTCAATTTGTTTGTGGGGGAAATTAGTATTTTAAAGGGGGGCTGATGATTTTGAGTATAAACTTGAAAGACCGACGCGGTTTAGAAGTGTGAGGACCAAAGACCAAGTCCTTTTGAATGGCCAAATTAGTGAGTGAGTCAAAAGGTTGAAACTTCTCTTTCCCTCTTATCAAACACACGAACATACACGCAATGAATCCTTGTCTGCGTTGTGCATTTTGTGTCCATAAACAAATTAATAGTCACCGTCATGTGGATCATACGAATCTCAATCTAATTGGGTCATATGAACCGAACCAATCAGTGCAAGTTATAAATTGAGGGGCTTATGTATGCTTGGGTTCAAATTACATCAGGAACCAAAAAACCCATTTGAAAATTGTTAGTTTAATGAGTAGTTTTTGGTTTTAGTTCTGGATTTGACTCTATCAGAAGTATAATCAACTTTATAAATATATAGTTATAGCTACCTGTCTATAAGGATGATTACTTACATAATTAATTGATGCAATGTTTGCAGTATAAGTTACAGATATTTATAGTTTACTACTCCCTTTGAGGTTTTAGATAATCCCTCCTTTCTCGTCCAGGTTTTTGAAAAACCAATTTACCACCTTGAGTTTTGTTGTTTGTATTAGTCTTTCTCTTTAAGAGGTTTGATTGTTAAAATTTTAACAATTTTGACCAGGTGGCAAGATACAAATATTGACAATTTTGCCCCTCTTATTCTTATTGTTTTAAATTAAATATTGAGATTCCCCTTTAGTCGGTCAGTTCAATAATGTTTACAACATTGGATCAAATGAAAAAAAAGAAAAATCAAGTGTGTATGTTAGGTGCTTAAGGCGTAAATAAAGCTTTTTTACTTTTACATATAAATAATAGGGCAAATTTGTCAATTAACTGATTATAATAATCAAACTTTTAAAAGGGGAATATTATTACACTTAAAAAAACCTCAAGGTGGTAAACTAGTATTTTTAGAAACCTCAGGGGAGAAAGTAGTATTGTTGCAAACCTCAAAGGGGTAAACTGTAAATATCATTTTACTATTATTATATAAATCTCCAAATCGCGAAAATAATGGAGATTTACAAATATGGGATGCACTCACACGGGGTGCACCTGGTTAAGGTAAAAGGATGCACCTTTTATATTGATGTTTGATGTAGGGGGTATTATTATAGAACCAGAGTTTTGAGTTTATAAATTATTAAAATTAGTAATAGGAAATTCAAATATTTTTTTTATGAGAAGTAGCTGAATTCAAAGAACCAAGTAATTTTGATTCTTATTTTGAATTTGTTCTTAGTTATTTATGGCACATAAATTAATTAGCCTAATAGTTCAAATATTAACTAAATGATCATTAATATATCCATTGCTCAACATGTGGTGGGTATGAACTATAAATTTTGAAGCAATTCAAAGCTGCCTTTTGACTTGACTATACCTAGAAAAGGCGATATAGAACTATTTGAATTCCTAAGGTTAAGTGGGTATGAACACATCATTGGCAGCCCATGGTTCTAGAAGAGGTTCTAAAACCAGAACCACAGAACTATTGGGTCATGGGCTTAGTGGTCTGACCAGTGAATCAAAAGGCTTGAACCATGGCATCACACAACAAGGTGAGTTTATTGAGAAACAGGCAATGAGTCTTGGGGACAAATTTGAGAAGTTTTATCATCCATTGCCATTTACGTACATATCACTTTCTATGAAAAATATAACCGTGTCTCCCGGAGCCCATCTTGGATTTGGTGTCAAAACTAAACTTGGAATACACGCTTAAACGACCAAACGGCACCAATGAAGACAATTCTCCCCACCAGATTTTTTACTTTTATTTATTTGAAATGTAAATAAAGTCACGTGCATATTTTGGAATATAAATTGAGATATAGAAGTTAATATAAAAAAATGAGACGGGCTTTTTGGGGAGAAAATCTCAGTCTACCAGCCTCTTTTTGTATAAGTTATTAATTGAGATATAAAAATCAATATAAAAAAAAGAACGGGGGCTGTTTCGGCAACAAATCTTAATCGAGAATCTACCATCAAAACAAAAAACATTCCTAAAATCTGAAATGGGTTCACAACCTATTATAATTCTCATTTTGAGAGGCATCATTCTATCTTTTCGAAATGAAAGGACTGTATTTCCATGAGAACTCATTAGATTGATTGAAAAGTCATTTCAAGAAAGTGAAATGATTTTTTAAGTTGAATGCACCAATCACAATGGACTGGTCCACATGTGTACGAGTTCTTGGGTGCTAGCGATTTTTATATGCTTATATATTTGAGTGTCAGCCTAAAAAAAATTTAAATGCTACATGACAAGAGATATCTAGTAAGTCTAATGTCATTTCTCATATTAATTTAGAATATTTTAAGAAAAAAATTAGTATCAACCCTTACATATGATAAGATCTACTAATTAAGTATTAACGATACACTATTGAAGTCAATGGGCATCAATGGGACTTGTGGGGGTCTACATGTTATCCATGTATGTGGCCTATATTGATAGTACTGTGATAGACTATCTAGATTGATCACATAATTATTCCTTCAGCAGAGTGGCACTCATGGTTAGGGTTTAGTATTTTATAAATTGGGTTAGGGTCTGGTCGAGCCTAGCCATAAATCTCCCCAAAAGTGATGTCAATTCATTTAAATATATGTTTTTTTCACATATATCCAAAATAAAAATGTATACTTAATATATAAATATATTTATTAGTTCATTTATTTTACACTAATGTTATTACTCACAAGCTTTATCTAAATGGTCTTGTCTAAGATCCCATTAAAACTATAACGAAAACTATAATTATTTGGTACTCATCAGTGCCCAAAAGATAGTATGACCAAACTTTGAAATTTCATAATTAATTTGTACAATTCTTATTATAATATTTCCAATATAAATCCTTAAAAGGAAATTTCTAGATAAAATCTTTTCCTGTGGAAAGAGTCCAATACATCAAATGTTCCCTAGACCCCACGTAGTGGCAGGAGCCTCGCACTGGGCTATCCCTTTTCTTAGATATTTAGAACACATCTATACTATAATTTATATATAACGAGAGGTGTCCCTTGGGAATCGTGCCAAACCAAATTCTCGACTTTCCATAACAATCCATACACAACATCATTAAGATACATTAATAAAAGGGTATAATAGTCAAATAGTGCTTCCATTTTTCTCTTAAACTCAATAGTTAGTTGTACAACTGTTCTCTCCCATGATGTACAGTACTTGTTTACACCCTATATAACCGACGAATAAGAGAAGGACATGTGGTGCCTAGGTGGCTTGGTTAGGCCACGACATCAAGGCCCGTAGACTTTGAAGGGTTGAGCAGGCCACGTCAGCACGCATACAGAAGAATGCGGTTCGGGCCACGCAAGCCAATACGACAAAACCATAAATATCAGAAGATCGTGCCATCGGCCGTTCAAGAATAAAACTATTTTTAGATCATGGCCGGGCAGTTATCACTTTGAAACAGAGAACTGAAGATAACCAACCGCCATGAAGATCGTGCGAGAGTAGGACGTTGAGCAACCGTCAAGGAGCGGCTATAAAAGGCCCCAATTCGAAGAGCTCAGGGACACAATCCACGCAACCGCAACCGATTATTATATTATTTTGATCATCCATGATCCTTTATCCCCTCTAATACAGACGGATAAACTAGGACTTCTCTCACTGCTTCCAGTCGCAGTGACATCTTCGACCCCTCTTTACTCCGACTAACACCAGAATCCTGCCACCGGAGAGTAAGTTGAGGCCGCCCCTGACTCGCAGTTCTGTCCTTACAGAATCCCGAGCAGCCAGTCCCGAGACTCGCTCTGTTCACGCCAGGTGACTCGTGTATTTTCGGGTAAGCAGCAATCCAAGGTGAACCCCCTGAACCGACTTTGTAAGCAGCCGCCCCCTTCCTCCTGCGCTTATACCCGATTACGACTATAAGACCAGGACAGGCCGGTCCTGCAAGCCTTGTCGATTTTCTTTTGTACTTTTGTTTCCATTTTGAGGATTATCTGTTGTGGCTTTCGGCTATTCGGCCGATTTTATAATAAAAGGATTTGTGTGTTGTTAGATGCTTTCGCTTTCAAATATTTACAAGAACCCAAAACGAAGACCGAACCCCTAGTCTTCATACCATCGCCTGACCGATTTTATTACAGGTGACTTGCAGTACGACTGAACCGATCCCGGTTCATATTCGGAACAGGTGCCCGGGGTCAGGAATCGACTCGAAAATCATTGTATCAAACGATACTGGCACGCCCGCGTAGAGACACATCACCACCTTTGACACGTGTCCACACCGGCCCATTTTTGGAGCAACATCCCTTTTTGGCACGCCCGGTGGGACCATTAGTCTTTGAAAGAGCACTAATGGTGGCAAGACGAAGTACTCGACATGCTGAAAACGCAGCGCCAGAGGAACCTACCGAATCTCAGGTAAATCCTCTTTATGCTTTAGAGGTCCCGGAAGAAGGACCTTCGAGTTCTCAGCCGGACCTTAATGAGCGACTTATTCAGGCCATACAAGGTCTCAGCCAACAAATGGCAGGCTTTGGCCAGGGTATTAACAAAATTTCTTCTGATAATGGTAGAATCCTAGCGGTTTTACAGGAAGGTTTCTCTACAATGGCAAGACCGGTCATGATGACCGAACGAGCCGAAACATCGGCTGCTGGGTCAAATGCTCACGAAAGGATAAATATCCCAGAGCAGCCACCGATCATGAACCTAGGTGTAAACGGCCGAAACGAACAGGCCAACACCGCCGCTTTTAGGGGAGAAATACCTCCTGGTGTCCCAGTTCATCCCAATGTGCCTCCGATCGAGGTGCGACCCATGGGACAAAGGGAAGCACAGGAGAACCATAGAGAAGATATCGGGGTAAGAAATATGGCCGTA
This sequence comes from Buxus sempervirens, assembly GCA_947561395.2. NCBI lineage: Eukaryota > Viridiplantae > Streptophyta > Magnoliopsida > Buxales > Buxaceae > Buxus > Buxus sempervirens. Next base: position 47,054,931 of record OX387184.1, on the reverse strand, counting down.
AACCGTAATTACATCCAAAATGTAATTCAAGAAATGATCGAAGATCAATATCACCGACGAATGACTAGGCCAGTTTATAGGAAACCTTACCCAAGCTGGATTGACCAACAATTTGAATTCCCTAGGGGATACAAAATTCCCGAATTCACTTTGTTTTCAGGAGAAGGTCAACAATCTACCATTGAACACATTGGCCGATTTACGGTTCAATGTGGAGAAGCGTCCGGTAATGATTTCCTTAGACTTAGACTATTTGGAAACTCATTGACCAGACAGGCCTTTACATGGTATATTACCTTACCGGCCAATTCAGTTACAAATTGGGGAATGATGGAAGAGAAATTCCACTCCCAATTTTATCGTACGGAGCCCGAAGTGACCATGGTTGATCTTGCTCGGTTAAGACAACAACCAGGGGAATCGGCCGATAAATATATTGCTCGCTTTAAATATATGAAAAACAAATGCCGAATTCTTTTACCAGAATCGGAATTTGCAAATTTGGCTTTAAACGGACTACACTTTGAACTTCGAAAGAAATTCGAAGGTGAACAGTTCGAAGACTTATTTGAGTTGTCGGCCAGAGCCACCAAATACGAGTGGCTATTACAGGAAGACAACGAAAAGAAAGTCTCGTCTTACGGGTCTTATTACAAGGACCCGAACTTTGAATACGGAGTTGTAGAAGTCGTGGGAAAACAATCAATCACCTGTCCGATTCTTATCCGAAAAACCAAGGATACAGAAGCAACAAAGGAGACGAGTACTTTTAGCCGAAATTATTCCTTTGACATAAATAAAACGGCTGAAGTATTTGAATACCTTTTGAAACAAGGATTCTTCAGACTGACCAAAGACCATCCTTTTATCCCAGCCAATGTGGCGGCCAAGGGTAAAGCTTGTAAATGGCACGGGGTGAAAACTCATGAAACTAATGAATGTACTGTGCTTCGTAATGTGATACAGGAGAATATTGATAAAGGGCTCCTGAAGTTTGCAGAAACCGACAAAGAAAAGATGCAGGTTGACACACAACCATTCCCTAAAGAGGTGTCGGCGAATATGGTTACCATTGGTTTGCCAAAACGCACTCCAGCAGTTAAAATCGACCTGGATGAATCTTCCTCAGGGAAATGGGGGAAAACAGCACAACCAGTGCAAAACCAGGTGAATTTATGACCAAGAAACCATTGGAGGTATCCACTTACACAAGGACGGTCATGGCGTCAAGAGAGGAAAGGTGAAATCTGGGGTGAGTGGTGGCATAAGCCCAGACGCGAACCCAGGATAGAAGAAGACAGGAAACCAGACCTCAATGAGAAAACAACAAAGAAATTGGCTTCGGTTCCTTCTGAATTGTCTTCCAATCAAGCTGCAACCAAAAAGCGACCGGAAACGGTTGCTAAATCCTCAGAGGAATCTTCCGTTAATAAAGATACATCATGCAAGATTCCGGAGAAAATAGAAATATCACCAGACCTCCTTTGCCAAGACTGCAAGCAAAAAGTGATAGCAGAGTACCGGTATTCCCAATACAAAGGGAAATCAGTCAAGTATGAAGATGCACGCCACACTCAGGGGGGCAAGAAACCCTTGTACTTAACTTCTGGAAGACAAGTACGCTCGCCGACAAGGACGGCAGCCACCTATAGCTCCGCTAGGGATAGCGGCTACATGACTCACGAACAATATAGGATGGTAAACAGGGTCAAACCCAGAATGGTAAAACCACCTATTATGCAGGATGGTCACTGGAAAAGATTGACTCATCCTAAATTTCCTTTCCATGCGCAAGCAAGTATCGCAGAACTGACCAGAACGCAGAAGCGACGCTGGCAGCGACAGCAAGCTAAGAGACGATACCAGGAACAGAGTACTGGATCATCCGAGCCATATTGGTCGTCTAGGTTTGTTGCCAAAAGGCGCATTCCGAAACCACAAAGGCTCAAAAAGAGCCCGCCTGATTCACCAATCCCTCCAGATACTACGCCCGAACACGATTCCAATGCAGTGACCGAAAGGTTGGTCTCGGACGAGGAATTGACGGACAATTTCGCCGGAGGAGAAGGAGAACAATTGTTAGTTGAACAAATGTTAACAGAGTACAGTAGGATCTCAACTCCTTCTACGGTAGAAATAACAGAGGAATTGACGCTCGAAACTCCCAAAGAAGAGATCAGTGAGTCGCTGAGTCAACCTCCTTTGAGTGCGGATGCATCAATCGCCGAAATCTGTTTCGGTCGGATGCCCCCGATACCACTTGACTGTCATATGGTCCTCACTTTACCTATGACTTTTGGGGCCAGCATGGAGTTACCACGGTTAGAGGAGATCCAGGAGGAGGAAGACCTAGTAGCTTTGTATGTGATTGATCCAGAACATCTCGAAGAAGAGAAAAAAGACCAGAAACCGGCCGATGGTGACAAAATCGGTCTGGTGGAAGAGGTATGTTTCGTTGAACCATCCTTAACCATGACTCAACATCTGAAACCTTTATTTATAAAGGCGCACATGAACGGGATCCCTATCAATAGAATTCTAATTGATAATGGGGCAGCAATAAATTTCATCTCAATCTCCACATTGAAGAAATTAGGTAAGTCTTATTCGGATTTAATTTCTTCCGAGATCACCGTCACTAACTTTGCAGGAGGTATTACAGGAACTAGAGGAATCCTCCCAATCGAACTAACGGTTGGGACACGGCAATCTCTTACGGCATTCTTCGTAATTGAATCATCCGCCGGATACAACGCATTGCTGGGAAGAGATTGGATCCATTCGAACAAATGTGTACCATCTTCTTTGCACCAATCGTTGTTGTTTTGGAAGGATGGAAAGACCAAAGAAATAAAAGCCGACCAGCGGCCATTTGCCGTGGATTCTAATGCCGCACATGCATCCCTTTATAACGAAGGGGTAAAACCAATTTCATTTAGTGGATATGACAAGAATGGGCAGCCGATCACTTCAAGTTCGGCTATGCTACAAACGGCGCAACTACAGATTACAGAGGTAGCCGCAGTCGCCGAACTCAAAGAACTACCAAATGATGGTTAAACCATCAGAAGTCGCAGAAGCCGTCTTAAGAAAGATGACGGCTTACATGCCGGAAGAAAAGATAGGGAAGTTGCAGCAGGAACAAGAATGGCTGGAAAACGGCGAGATAATGATAAACTCGGCCGAATTCATTAATGAACAAGAAGATGAAAGGGTACAAGACCGGAATGAGATTACTCTCGCCGACCTACAAGCAGCACCAGCCAAATTAGAAGACCTGAAGGTAGATACCCAAGATCCATTAGAAGAAATCAACCTGGGGACAGAGGCGGAACAAAAGCCTGTTTTCATAAGTAAGTTACTACCACCTTCGGTCAGACAAGAAATGAGACGATTGTTAGCCGAATATTCGGACTGTTTCGCCTGGACTTACCAAGAGATGCCAGGATTGGACCGAAAAATGGTAGAACACAGGCTCCCTATCAAGCCAGAATTTAAACCATTCATACAACCTTCAAGGAGGATGGGTGACGACGTGGTATGTAAAGTAAAGGTTGAAATAGAACGGCTTTTATCAGCCGGGTTTATTAGGCCGATACGATATGCCGAATGGCTTTCAAACGTTGTACCCGTAATTAAAAAGAATGGTCAAATTAGGGTATGTATTGATTTCCGCAATCTGAATTCTGCAACGCCCAAGGACGAATATCCAATGCCGATCGCAGACCTCTTAGTTGACAATGCATCACGGCATAAGTTTTTGACATTTATGGACGGCCACTCCGGATATAATCAAATCTTTATTGCCGAAGAAGATGTAGCTAAAACGGCGTTTCGATGCCCTGGAGCATTAGGAACTTATTGTTGGGTAGTTATGCCTTTCGGGTTGAAGAATGCTGGCGCAACCTATCAAAGGGCAATGAATCTTATCTTCCATGACATGATCGGTCAAATACTTGAGGTATATATTGACGATGTTGTGATAAAGTCTCAGACTGAAATGGACCACTTGCAGCATTTAAAGCAGGTTTTTGAACGACTTCGTAAGTACAGCTTGAAAATGAATCCGTTAAAGTGTGCTTTTGGTGTATCGGCCGGAAATTTCCTAGGCTTTCTCGTACACCAGAGAGGAATTGAGGTCGATAAAAATAAGGCAAAGTCGGTCATAGAAGCCAAGCCACCAGCCAATAAGAAACAGCTACAAAGGTTGCTCGGCCAGGTGAATTTCTTGAGAAGATTCATTTCAAACCTGGCCGGGAAAATCAGGGTCCTATCCCCATTATTGAAAATCAAGAATACTGAAGAGTTTATCTGGAATGAGGACCATCAAGCCGCTTTTGAAGGCATCAAACAGTATTTGGCAACCCCACCGGTCTTGGTGCCACCTTCAAAAGAACGGCCGCTAAAACTTTATATAGCAGCTGCGAGCGATTCAGTTGGAGTCTTGTTGGCCCAAGAGAACGATCAAGGATATGAGCAGGCTATTTATTACCTCAGTAGATTCCTGACTCCAGTGGAAGAAAAGTACACTAATCTAGAGAAGTTGTGTCTCACACTCTATTATGCAGCTACCAAATTACGACATTATCTCCTGTCGGCCAAAGAAATTTTCGTCATAGCAGCCACTGACGTGGTCAAGTACATGCTCACTCGGCCTACAGTGAGTGGTAGACTCGAAAAATGGACCCTGACTCTGATGGAGTTCGACTTCAAATATGTACCGCAGAAAGCGGTAAAAGGACAAGCATTGGCCGATCATCCATCTAGTGTACAGGAAAAAGAATTGGATATCCCAGTATTTCATGCCAGTTTTTGCTATGCCGAATTCCAACCATGGACACTGGAATTTGATGGCTCAAAAACAGAGTTTGCTTCTGGGATCGGAGTAGTAATAACCTCACCCACTGGTGACAAGCACGAACATGCATTTCAACTTGAAGAATTATCCACAAACAATCAGGCAGAGTTTGAAGCTACAATTATAGGGTTGGAAATTCTATGGGAAATGGGTGCTCGAGCGGTTAATATTGTTGGGGATTCCCAACTCGTCTTGAAGCAAATGGAGGGCATATATAACTGCAATAGCGAGTCATTAGTACTGTTGCTGCGAAGGGCGAGATTCTTAGCCCAGCAGTTCAATAGAATTGAATTCGAACATCGGCCAAGGAAGGAAAACTATCAAGCTAATGAACTGGCCCAGTTGGCATCCGGACTCAGAATGCGCGATTCAGTTAGAACGGTGACCATACAATCTCTCCCCAACTCCGAGAAAAGACCATTTCTGGTGGATTCACTGGCATGTTGTAACCAGACAATAAGACAGGATTGGAGAGGTGAGATCTGGGGATATCTTAAAGATCCTACTATAAAGACTAGCAGATCGACCAAAAGGAAAGCTGCCAACTATTTCATTCTGGGCGATGAGTTATATAAAAAGAGTATTGAGGACATCCCACTTAGATGTGTCAACCCAACAGAAGCCATGTTAATAATGGCCGAAGTGCACGAAGGGATTTGTGGCGCACACCAAGTAGGAGTCAAGATGCGATGGTTATTACGTCGGCATGGTTATTACTGGCCGTCAATCTTGAAAGATTGTCAGATGTTCGCTGCAGGATGTCAGGAATGTCAGAAACATGGACCAGTTCAGAGGGTGCCGCATTCGAATTGCAAACCATAGTCAAGCCATGGCCCTTCAAAGGTTGGGCAATGGATTTAATTGGAAAAGTGTATCCTCCTTCGACCGGTCTACACAACTTCATCATAGTAGCCACCGATTACTTCACCAAATGGGTGGAAGCCAAACCTTTGAAAAAAGTGGAACAATCGGATGTGATTGAGTTTATCAGGGAACAGATAATTCACAGATACGGTATCCCCGAAACCATCACGACCGATTCAGGTACCGTTTTTGTAGGACAAGAAGTGACTGAATTTGCCAAAACATATGGCATCAGAATGATTCAATCTACACCTTATTACGCACAGGCAAACGGACAAGCTGAAGCAACGAATAAGGTGTTGAAAAATATCCTAAGAAAGATGATTGAAGATAAGCCAAGAAGTTGGCATAAACTCCTATCTGAAGCATTGTGGGCGTATCGAATGTCTTACATGACGTCTATTGGAACTACCCCTTTTGCCTTAACCTTCGGTCATGAGGCAGTTATTCCGGTCGAGATCACGGTCAAATCGTTGAGGGTGGCTATTCAGAATAATTTCACTCCCAAGGATTACACGGAAGCAATGTTAGTCGAATTAGAAGACTTGGGAGAGATGAGGAGGCTAGCCCTGGATCGGCAGAGAGCCCTCAAGCAAAGGATTGCAAGATCCTATAATCGCCGAGTAAAACACAAATCATTCGCGCAAGGAGATTTAGTGTGGAAAACCCTTCTGCCAATAAGGAAAAAAGATTCCTTATATGGAAAATGGTCCCCCACGTGGGAAGGACCATTACAAGTCAGCAAGGTATTGCCCGAGGGGGCATACCATATACAGTCATTAGATGGCCAAGAAAAGAAGATTATCAACGGCCAGTTTTTGAAACGGTACTTTCCCACTCTATGGGAAAGCCGCGAAATCAATAACCAACCTGAGGAAAATCAGGAATAGAATAAAATATCTACTGTTCGGTACCTGCAACGCCAAATAAATGGCATTGTCAAATCGAGGCGCCGACATACAGTGCGGATTAGACTAAAATAGGAAATCTCTTCGAGATCCGCTCAGACCCATTGATCTTCTTTCTAACGATCGGTCTATAAATACTAAGGTAATGCTCACCATTCTTTCAAGAAAGGGAAGCAGAGAAGAAATGGCGAAAGATCAAGAGCCAACGACGGAGACGATCGGAGAAGAAGAATTCAACAAAGCCGATGACTTCATGAGAATGGGCCGGATCGGAAAAGGCGACTCTACTCTCGCTGACCCCATCACGGCTGGTCTTCGACCACCGAGTTCTGGGTAGAGACAAGAGTTCTCTCCTCCGACCAACATTTACGCCGGTCGGAGTAGTCGCCATCCCCCCCTCTTGCTTCTTGCCCCTTTGATTAAATTGCCCCTCGCTAACACCATCTATGATTGGCGTGCGAAGCAATTTCAGGGGCATATCGGCCCCGGCTGAAACATCTGGCCTTGATTGTATGAAAGAGCCAGAAGAGCTCGGCTTTGGTTGTATGAAAGATCAATGTTGAAATAAAAACATTCTTATTCCTTTTTTAAGTTCTAGTCTTTCCATGAAGAGCAGTAGATATGAAATAAAACGAGTGTGTTACGCATCCAAAAAGCATGTAAAAAACTACCGTTTAAATAAAAAGCCGAGAAGTCGGCTGAATAAAGTTTAAAATGCCAGCCATATGGCATTATCACCAAAAAGTGAATACCGAACAAACGGTATAATTGTTTAGAAAAGGTTTTATAACCTTACCTTTCAAACCAAGTTTTAAAACGAGCATGATCATACTTCGCCCGCTCCAATAACAACTGCATCTCAGCTCGACGTACCTCCACCTCCCTTTCATCCCTCATGTGCTCCTCCAAACGGTGACGGCTCGATTCGATCAGCAGCATCTGAGTCTGGATAGATTCTTTAAGACTGTGTTCCTCAGATTGTAGCCGAGATAAGTCGTCCGGAGCAGTATCCGATGGGTCACCAGCAATAGAGCCCTGGCCAAGAGAATTTTTATGAAGAGACCACCTCAAAGTTTCCAACTGGCGATTATGACCATATACAGCACGAATTTCTTGACGAAAATTGGAACCTCTCACGTTGACAGAACGAAGAAAGTCCATGGCTTCCCTTAGCTGCGGCACGGCACTGTAAAACCCAAGCATGGACATCAGCCGATCTCCGGTTGAAGGATCCCCGCGAGAATTCATCACTACGGCTCTACATATCAACAATCGAACTTCTGACAGTTCCTCGTCAGAAAGTTCTTCAGGCCGACGAAGAACAAAGGAGCGGAGTTCGTTCCAACTGTCAAAATCCGAAAGAAATGCTGGACGAAGGTCATGAAATTCTGGAGATGAAAGACAACGGTCTACTTCCATGAAGCAAAATCTGACAAATCCGAAGCAAGTACCAGGGAGGGGTCTATAGTTTTCTTCTTTGGCCACAGGAATTTTTGGCTCAGAAGGTAATTCACCAGAAGAAGAACACGAGGAAGCGGCACCAGGAAAAGTGGACGGACCGGCTTCATCAACCACGGGACAAGGAAAGAAAGGAGCCGGCCTAGATGCACTAGGCGACGGATCGGCCAGAGGAGTGACAAATCGAGTTGAGGAACGGGATGGGGGACTAACATAATGAAATGCACGGGGAGGAGTCGGCATGGGAGTTGATCTACCACTACTTCCAGAATGAACTGGGGGCCCATGCTGAGGACGAGATAAATCGATATCTTCTTCCTCGTTCGAAGAATCGTCAGCCACAACGACACGCTCACCCGGAGGCTGAACTTGGAGTCGCAAACTGGAACGGGTAACGTAAGCACGACCATCCGATACCTCACCAATCTTCCGTTTTTTCAAGGGCGATTGTTTGGAAGAAGGATTGCTCCGACTGGCAGAAGCCTTGGAAGGTCGCCTCCAGCTGAAGGTGACCGACGTCTCGGCTTTCTTTTTCTTACTCTTCACATTGGAGGATCGAGGATCATCTAATAAAGAAAAAGAAAGTCAGACGTGACCGAATAGAGAAGATCAATTTACAAGAACATAAAAGAAAGTTACCTGGGTAACGGGCCTCATAATACCCACGGAGTTTGCCTATACTCGCTATATCGACCGCATTCGGTCGAAAAAGCGCAGTATACGACTCTGCATCAAGCCGGACAAAGTCAGAGTAAAGCTGAGCCCACCATTTACGAAAGGAAGGTTCGACTGAGGATTCCCGGGGAAGAGGATAGTTGCGGAAACGATCAGAAAGATCGCGAAACCGACAAGTTGCTAATGATAGATAACTAGGGCTCAAGACGGACCGAGAGCCACCATTGGTAGATGAAAACACCACAAGCCATAACCAAGCTGCAGACTGACGAAATGCGGCAGATATATTTCCACCCCTTCTCTTCTAGAAGTGGCAGGAGCATCTCGGTTATGCAAGCCAAAAGGAAGCTCCCGGGCAATAAGAAAACTGGCCGTAGCACGTCGGCGAGCCTCTGGAGAAGAATTGATGGCGGCATAAAGGGGAGACCCATGAAATTGGTCTAAAGAAAAGAGATGGAATAAAGGAGGATTATTTTCCTGTAGACCTACAAGGAAGAAATCAAGAACAGCCCTGAAAGACAATTGCATGGGCGTCGCGGTAAGCCAGCGACGGCCGGCATAATAATAATTAGGGAAAGGGTTGTCTACGGCTGCACAGAAAAAGCCGGGGAAGTATTCGTAAAACCAGAATTGTAAGAACCAAAGAGGGCCACTGGCAACCCCTAATCGGCCGGAGGACAGACTGTGTAAACCACGGTAGACCTGGCTGAGAAAGAAAGGGGCTAGAGCCAGACGGCGACCATGGGCAAGGGCTACCGCAATACTGGCAAACTCCTTTACCATCTGAGCAGATGGGCCACAGCAGAAAAAATGGCAAAGAAAAAACAGCAAGAAAGAGCAATGCTCTTGAAGGGAAGGAGGACTATCGGTATTTGAAACTCGCTCAGCACGGACGAAGGTGCCGAAAGCAGAAGAAGCATGAGCGGTGTTAAAAACAAAAGATGAGAAAACGGACAGGGTAGAATCTATTTCTTCCCCAAGGACCGAAAGACCTGTGATGCAGCAAACATCCAGCAGGGTAGGTGTCATAGGTCCATGGTAAAAAGAGAAGGTGTTAGAACCCCGACACCAAAAAAATGAGGCCACCCCAAGTAAAATAGGGTTGAAGGGAATGTAGAAGGTGGAATAGAAGATCATCTCCGCCAAACCTAGCCTAACCCAGGTCTCCATATAATAAGACCGTAACCGCTCAACCCATTTGTTCCACTCAGGGGAACACTTAGGCCAGGAACGAGGAAGAGTAGTCAGACTACCCCACCTCACAGGATCAGAGGCGCCGATCAAGTGGTAAGAAGAGTGCAGGACTTTTGGGGCCTTTTCCGTATCTTCATCAGTGCATGGACCAAGAACAGGACCATCCTCACCGTTAAGGAACAGATTCAAGTCATTAGGGTTGTCGTCCGCCATGATCAATATCAGAAACCAGAGAAGAAAAGCTCAAAGGAAGAAGAAGATGAAACGAAGCAAGGAAACGTGTGCAGGAAGGAGAGCTCGTAATGATTCAAAATATCGAGAAGAGCGTTGATAAGACTGCTGTTTTCCCGAAAAAGGGGCTGATAGTACGATCGCCTTCCCGAAGAAATCGAAACGACGGCTCAATATCTTCTCGAATAAAGCGTTTTCAAGGGTAAAGATCATACGGACGAATCAAATTGAAAAGATGAACTTTGTCGAAAAAGGAGCCGATTCTGACGGCCAGGACAGTTGGCAAAATGGATTCCAAAAAAGAATTTAATTCATTAAATGCTTTACAAAGAAGTATATAAAATGGCAGAATATATACGGTCAAAAGACTCTTGGGCAGACCGTTTTTCTTCAACCAAAGTGGACCGAAGCAGAGAAGAACCTCGAGCCAACTCTATCTCCGATTTCAGCTCGTGGGAGATCTCGATGCACTGACGGGTCTTCTTTTTCAGGGTGTCATCAATAACGTTATTCGTACGAAGAAGTTCCTCCCGTTGATTTACAAGATCAGACCTCCTAGACTGAAACTCAGCAATCTGACGGTCGACCGCCGAAATATCATCATCAATAATGTTTATACGGTGGACCGTTTCAATATACTGATGATGACAAATCTCGCACTCATTCCTCAACTGTTGCAAAAGTTGATATCGGCCATCAACAGAATCGGCCGTATTACTCATTTCATGTAGTTTGGCCGAAAGATGGTCGAAGACAACTTTATAGGGGTAAAGGAGAGTAAGTTGAGAGAACACTGATTTGACATCAGGAGATACAGAAAAGAGATCCCGAAGCTGCGCAGCCAACGCCATCACACGGGTAAGAGTCTCTTCGGAAATGCCAATTATGCCTGGAGAGAGGAGGCGGATAATCTCCGATCGGATACTTTTTGGAGATAAGGGCTCAGATGAACCATCCAATGAGAGAGTAGAACAGACATCGTTCAATATAGTGTCCAATCGGCCAGGGCCATCACCAGGGAGTGATCCCACAGCAAAAGAAGGAATAAGCGATGAACTGGAACTCCCCAAGTCAACAAGCTTTTGCTTCGGCCGATCAATATCAACTTCCGCCGCTGTAACAGGAGAATCAGGAGGAATATCGGCCAAGGCAGAAGGGTCGGAAGGCCCAATAGAAATGGTAGACGTTGCAATCTCAACTACCGGAAGGGCAGCACTCTGCTCATATCCAGGAGGTAAGTCGGGAGACGGACTTCTTTCTGAAGAAACCTCTCGAATGGATAAATGCTCCTGACCTTTAGGAAATACTAAAGGGGCTGCTGCAACGACACTACCAGGAGAATCCAATGTTTCGGTAGGAACAGAGAAATTGACCGAATCAAAAACAGACATGGGATCAACAACTAGATCCGAAGAAGAGTCCATGACATTGGAAGAAAAAGCAGTTGGACCTGAGGAACTCGAAGCCTAGAAGAATGAGGTGTCAGAAAGAAAAGTAAAACTAAAAAGATGAGCAATAAAGTTTCAGTACCTTCCGAGGACGCCGTCGTAGTGGGACATCATCGGGATCCTCATCATCTTCATACGGGACAATCGAGAGAGGACATTCTGGTGACAAAGCATCATCTTTGGCCAATTCCCCGGAAGGGGAAGCATGAGCCTCCAAGGTAAGAAACGGCATTTCACCGGGTGACCGAATAGCTGAACTGATATCTTCTTGGACAGGTTCAGGCAAAAGTTCAAGTGGACTAGCCTCCAAAGCTAAAGGCGGAACTTTACCTAATGACAGAAAAACTGAGTGAACATCAAGCAGATCAGAAACAAGAAAGATAAGAATGTACCTTCTTGGATAGGTGAAGCCAAAGGCTCAAACAGACCCAGTCTTTCCAGATAATAATCGACCGAATAACGGCAGATGTTGTTCCACAAAGATTTCCACCAAACATGGAAATCACAGCAACATTCGTGACGACGAGGAAGAAAGGGAAGTTGAAATTCAACGGCAGCAACTCTATAAGCATCTTCCATGTCGGCAGCTTCGGCTACAGTGACAGACGGCCGATCAACAAATTTGGCATTAATTGTGAACAAACCATCCACATCAAATAAGGGGATCCTCTGTTCACATTGAAATTGCCGGCCGACACAATTGGGCAAGTATACCTCAAACCCCGGTTTCTTGTTAATTGACTTCACAGCATAATTTAAATTTCGAGCGTTCAGAAAACTGGCCCAGATAAGATGCTGCTCGTCAGTTATGTCATCTACCATTGAAAGGAAACCGGGAGAATTTGCGGAGACTTCAAAAGGAGGAGTAGGAAAATGATGAAGATTGAAAAAGAAACGGAAACATTCAGAAAAAGATAGAACAACTGGAGTGGCAGCCAAACAGGCGTAGCCACCAAAATCAGAAGGCATGTTGGGAGTGATCGGTACTTGAGCATAAAACTGGGATGGAAAATAGTGATAAGCCCAAAATTGGAGGAACCACAATGGCCCCCCAGGATTCTGAATGGTGCCATGAACAAACTCTTGAAGTGAACGGTACAAAACCGATAAAAAGTAAGGAGCAAGGGCAACTTCATACTCACCCAGAATTAACTTGACCAATGAGTAATACTCTTTGGTAAATGCTTGAGCCTTGGAACAGAATACAAAGTTGCAGAAAAAATAAAGAAGAAAGTAGAAGTGTTCCACCTCATCTGCATAAGCTGGAGGCCGGAATTTGGCACAGTCCTTGATATAGGACCTATAAGAAGAATGAATTGAAGTTGGAGGAGATTCGCTCTCTGACGGTGGAGGTTCATTCTCCGACAACACAATACCTTTTGGCCGAGAAGATCGTGCCTTCTTGAAAGTCCTGTTATTCTTCGTTGAGGGTTGCTTTCTTTTCTTTTCTACCTCTTTCCCTTTGTCACCCACTTCCATCGGAGGTAAATGCTGATAATCCTTAAGGTCCGCCATACCGACCCGGATCTCATGACCAGTCGCGAAGAAACCAGTAATAAAGCAGACATCCATGACAGTAGGAGTCATCATCCCGCAAGGGAAATTGAAGGTATTGGTCTGAGCATTCCAGAATGAACTCATGGCACAGAGAAGATCGCGATTTCAGGGAATAGAGTGACAGGAAAAGATAATCATGTCATAAATACCTGTCTTACGCCAAACAACGGCAAAACAATCCTTCATGCGGTCAACCCAGGCTTTCCATTCAGGGTAAGCAGTCGGCCAATTTCGAAAGCGAAGAGGTAGATTGAGAGTCTTTTCGTCAGTAAAGAGTAAAGGGGCCCTCACTTTCTCAGTCGGGGCCTCCAAAGGAGCATTACTGGCGCAAATGAAGGGGCCTACAGATATCGAGCCGTCGAAAACTTCGACTGTAGAAGGATAGTATATGAGAGTGCCCGCCATTGAAGACAAAGAAGAAGAAAAGACAAACAGCAAAAAAGAAAGAGTAAAGTAAAATCTCGGCTGTGGTACTTTATAGAAGATGAAATCCGAAAGGTTTCATCATTACGATCGTAGGGAAACGGCGCGATCTTTTCACATCAAACGACGGACAAATTTTGAAAAACCCGAAAATACTTACTCATCACACCGGCCGATGACGGCGTCACAAGTAAGTAGGGGGCAATGTTTACACCCTATATAACCGACGAATAAGAGAAGGACACGTGGTGCCTAGGTGGCTTGGTTAGGCCACGACATCAAGGCCCGTAGACTTTGAAGGGTTGAGCAGGCCACGTCAGCACGCATACAGAAGAATGCGGTTCGGGCCACGCAAGCCAATACGACAAAACCATAAATATCAGAAGATCGTGCCATCGGCCGTTCAAGAATAAAACTATTTTTAGATCATGGCCGGGCGGTTATCACTTTGAAACAGAGAACTGAAGATAACCAACCGCCATGAAGATCGTGCGAGAGTAGGACGTTGAGCAACCGTCAAGGAGCGGCTATAAAAGGCCCCAATTCGAAGAGCTCAGGGACACAATCCACGCAACCGCAACCGGTTATTATATTATTTTGATCATCCGTGATCCTTTATCCCCTCTAATACAGACGGATAAACTAGGACTTCTCTCACTGCTTCCAGTCGCAGTGACATCTTCGACCCCTCTTTACTCCGACTAACACCAGAATCCTGCCACCGGAGAGTAAGTTGAGGCCGCCCCTGACTCGCAGTTCTGTCCTTACAGAATCCCGAGCAGCCGGTCCCGAGACTCGCTCTGTTCACGCCAGGTGACTCGTGTATTTTCGGGTAAGCAGCAATCCAAGGTGAACCCCCTGAACCGACTTTGTAAGCAGCCGCCCCCTTCCTCCTGCGCTTATACCCGATTACGGCTATAAGACCAGGACAGGCCGGTCCTGCAAGCCTTGTCGATTTTCTTTTGTACTTTTGTTTCCATTTTGAGGATTATCTGTTGTCGCTTTCGGCTATTCGGCCGATTTTATAATAAAAGGATTTGTGTGCCGTTAGATGCTTTCGCTTTCAAACACTTACAAGAACCCAAAACGAAGACCGAACCCCTAGTCTTCATACCATCGCCTGACCGATTTTATTACAGGTGACTTGCAGTACGACTGAACCGATCCCGGTTCAGATTCGGAACAGGTGCCCGGGGTCAGGAATCGACTCGAAAATCATTGTATCAAACGATACTGGCACGCCTGCGTAGAGACACATCACCACCTTTGACACGTGTCCACACCGGCCCATTTTTGGAGCAACAGTACTACACGTGCACCTTGCTAGTATCGATTAACATTAAGTGTGTATGCCTAATATTGGTATTGCTTAACATCAAGTGTGTACGCCCAATACTGCATGTGCCACTTCTAGTCTCTTGAAAGAACAAACTACAATGGAAGCGGAGATGACCCAGCTTGTCATTTGCATGCATATCACTATCCTCAGTCAAGTCTATGAGAACCCATCTTGATTGTGATGTCCAATTAAACTTGGAAGATACGCTTAACCCACTTGATTCAAAACAAACTAAAACAGCATGGGAGGAGGCATGCAATTCCCCATCCAAAGGCAATTTTTTCCTCGTTTTTTTCTATGGACAAGGGGGCTGTACGTGCTATGCGCGTAGAAAACGTGGACCCACTTAGATAAACAGCCAAGATATTTATAACATGTTTAAAATGGTGGGGATTGTTTTGTTTGTGGACGCGAACAAGCTCGCTAATCTTGCCACCGATGATTTCAACTAAACTCGGTTTGACCAAACCATCAGCCCAAAACCAAACTAATTCAATTGGAGTTGGAGATTTTAGAAACAAAACCAATCACTTGCAATGAAACCTAACACTCAAATCGGTTTAGGGTTTGGTATTCGCCAAAATCGGATTAGGGGTGGGTTCCGGTTTAACCCAACCCTCCCCAATCCCTACCTTAATCTATTAAAATATTATTTTTATATATTTCTTATGTAAAAAATACATATTTTATTAATAAATATATTCTTAATTCATATATTCTATTTTAAAAACATATTTTCATATTTTATTTTAAAACCAGTTCAATCCTGACCCTCCCAATTACCAACCCAGATTAGGGTTTGGTATTGACTAGAACCTCGATAAGGGTGCAATTGTGACCTGCAAACCCACCTGGTCCAAGACGGGTTTGGGTTGACTGTTTCAACTTGTGGGTTGGGTTCGGGTTATGAATTCTCAACCTAAAAATAATCGGGTTGAGTTAGGGTTTGACCCCTCAACCCAAAAGTAACTTCCATGTATTAGGATATAACACTAACAATAGTTATGGCTACTCAATATTTGCTCTTTTAACATAGAAAATGACAAATGATGAAGTTAAGGAAGACATTCTACATTTAAATATTTCAAATTTCTTAGCTTCTAATGATGTAAATTGAGGCCTTAATGGCAAGTAAAATCTTTTAGACTTTCTTGATATGTTTTAGTTCTTTTTCTTCATTTACTCTAGTTTTGCCTTTATACGTGTTGTCTTATTGTGCTTGCTAGGTGTGTTTTGACATTTGAATGAATTAAAAAATGAAATTTGCTTAGACTTGTGAGTCGAGGACACTAGGAGGTTTGTTGTTTTGGGCCTTTTGAATAATTTTCAATTTTTATTAATAATTTAAACTACTTTCACGGGTTGGTGGGTTAAAGCGGGGTAGGTTACAGTTGGCAGATTTCAACCCCATTTATTAACGAACGGATCTAGGTTGAGACTTGACCTATTAACCCTTACATCAAACCAACCCCAACACAACCCATTTCCACCTCTGGGGTGGGTTACATTTAACCAAAACCCGCCCCACCCGACCCATTTCCACCTTTGGGGTGGGTTCCGGTTAACCAAAACCTGCCCCTGTTACCATCTCTAGGTTTAACCAACTCAAGTTGCACCGCTAATTTCATCTCTATTTTTTCTTTTTCCTTTTTTTTTTTTTAATTAGAACTATTCGTAAAGTCTCCTAGTTGTTTCGGTTTCAATCATTGGTTGAACCGCTTCTTTTCTGGTTCGATGTGGTCCAGTTTTCAAAACATTGGCTTCACTGCTAGAATCAAAGTGTATCTACTCATACGTAATTGATTTTGAAGTTATTTTCATTTTACCTGATTAACCTGTAACAGAATAAGCTGTAATCTTATCATGAAGAGTTCATGAAAGCCAAATTAATCAAATTACTTCTATCATTTCATTCAGAATTCAATTAAAGAAAATGTTTGTTTACAACACTTCTTAGATGCAGACTGAACAACATGCCAATAGCCTAACTACTAAGAGATTATGCTTTGGATAAGATTTCTGTGGTTGGTTTTGGCCAATATACATCATGAGACCACAAAGCATCACAATCTAGCAAGGAAAGAGACACCCACCAAACCATAAAAGAAAATTGCTAAACAGGAAGGGAAAAAGAAACTAAAAACAACAAACAAAAACAAAAAAGCTTACTACTGCTAGAAACACAAACTACCAGAAACCCCATCACTATCTGTCAATTATCTTGTCTGAGGTAGTGATGGTACAGGGTTCTGCATCTACAAGCATCTTCACAACATCTCTCATAGTAGGACGCCGAGATGGAAGTCTTGTTGTGCAGAGTGCTGCAACCTTCAAGACCTTTACCATGTCATCTTCAACAGAGCCTGAAAAATAAACTATGTCCTTTCCTTCACCATAGTCAGCTTCGATTGGAGCTCTACCGGTTATTAGTTCGAGTAGGACAACACCAAAACTATGTGCAATTATGAACTGTGTTTCAAGTCCAATTTTATATTAAAATAAGGGAATTTGTAACTGTTTACACCCTATATAACCGACGAATAAGAAAAGGACACGTGGTGCCTAGGTGGCTTGGTTAGGCCACGGCCCGTAGACTTTGAAGGGTTGAGCCGACCACGTCAGCACGCATACAGAAGAATGCGGTTCAAGCCACGCAAGCAAATAAGACAAAACCATAAATATCAGAAGATCGTGCCATCGGCCGTTCAAGAACAGAATTATTAGGTCATGGCCGGGCGGTTATCACTTTGAAACAGAGAACTGACGATAAACAACCGCCATGAAGATCGTGCGAGAGTAGGAAGTTGAGCAACCATCAAGGAGCGGCTATAAAAGACCTCAATTCGAAGAGCTCGAGGACACAATCCACACAACCGCAACCGGTTATTATATTATTTTGATCATCCGTGATCCTTTATCCCCTCTAACACAGACGGATAAACTAGGACTTCTCTCACTGCTTCCAGTCGCAGTGACATCTTCGACCCCTCTTTACTCCGATTAACACCAGAATCCTGCCACCGGAGAGTAAGTTGAGGCCGCCCCTGACTCGCAGTTCTGTATTTACGGAATCCCGAGCAGCCGGTCCCGAGACTCGCTCTGTTCACGCCAGGTGACTTGTGTATTTTCGGGTAAGCAGCAATC
The DNA here is from genome assembly GCA_947561395.2 of Buxus sempervirens. Taxonomy (NCBI): domain Eukaryota; kingdom Viridiplantae; phylum Streptophyta; class Magnoliopsida; order Buxales; family Buxaceae; genus Buxus; species Buxus sempervirens. The sequence continues at coordinate 47,036,832 of OX387184.1, read as the reverse complement.
CAAGGTGAACCCCCTGAATCGACTTTGTAAGCAGCCGCCCCCTTCCTCCTGCGCTTATACCCGATTACGGCTATAAGACCAGGACAGGCCGGTCCTGCGAGCCCTGTCGGTTTTCTTTTGTACTTTTTGTTTCCATTTTGAGGATTATCTGTTGTCGCTTTCGGCTATTTGGCCGATTTTATAATAAAGGGATTTGTGTGCCGTTAGTTGCTTTTACTTTCAAACACTTACAAGAACCCGAAACGAAGACCGAACTCCTAGTCTTCATACCATCGCCTGACCGACTTTATTACAGGTGACTTGCAGTACGACTGAACCGATCCCGGTTCAGATTCGGAACAGGTGCCCGGGGTCAGGAATCGACTCGAAAATCTTTGTATCAAACGATACTGGCACGCCCGCGTAGAGACACATCATCACCACAGACACGTGTCCACACCGGCCCATTTTTGGAGCAACATCCCTTTTTGGCACGCCCGGTGGGACCATTAGTCTTTGAAAGAGCACTAATGGCGGCAAGAAGAAGTACTCGGCATGCTGAAAATGCAGCGCCAGAGGAACCTGCCGAATCTCAGGTAAATCCTCTTTATGCTTCAGAGGTCCCGGAAGAAGGACCTTCGGGTTCTCAGCCGGACCTTAATGAGCGACTTATTCAGGCCATACAAGGTCTCAGCCAACAAATGGCAGGCTTTGGCCAGGGTATTAACAAAATTTCTTCTGATAATGGTAGAATCCTAGCGGTTTTACAGGAAGGTTTCTCTACAATGGCAAGACCGGTCATGATGACCGAACGAGCCGAAACATCGGCTGCTGGATCAAATGCTCATGAAAGGATAAATATCCCGGAGCAGCCACCGATCATGAACCTAGGTGTAAACGGCCGACACGAACAGGCCAACACCGCCGCTGTAAGAGGAGAAATACCTCCTGGTGTCCTAGTTCATCCCAATGTGCCTCCGATCGAGGTGCGACCCATGGGACAAAGGGAAGCACAGGAAAACCATAGAGAAGATATCGGGGTAAGAAATATGGCCGTAAACCGTAATTACATTCAAAATGTAATTCAAGAAATGATTGGAGATCAATATCACCGACGAATGACTAGGCCAGTTTATAGGAAACCTTACCCAGGCTGGATTGACCAACAATTTGAATTCCCTAGGGGATACAAAATTCCCGAATTCACTTTGTTTTCAGGAGAAGGTCAACAATCTACTATTGAACACATTGGCCGATTTACGGTTCAATGTGGAGAGGCGTCCGGTAATGATTTCCTTAGACTTAGATTATTTGGAAACTCATTGACCGGGCAGGCCTTTACATGGTATATTACCTTACCGGCCAATTCAGTTACAAATTGGGGAATGATGGAAGAGAAATTCCATTCCCAATTTTATCGTACGGAGCCTGAAGTAACCATGGTTGATCTTGCCCGATTAAGACAACAACCGGGGGAATCGGCCGATAAATATATTGCTCGCTTTAAATATATGAAAAACAAATGCCGGATTCTTTTACCAGAATCGGAATTTGCAAATTTGGCGTTAAATGGACTACACTTTGAACTCCGAAAGAAATTCGAAGGTGAACAGTTCGAAGACTTATTTGAGTTGTCGGCCAGAGCCACCAAATACGAGTGGTTATTACAGGAAGACAACGAAAAGAAAGTCTCATCTTACGGGTCTTATTACAAGGACCCGAACTTTGAATACGGAGTTGTAGAAGTCGTGGGAAAACAATCAATCACCTGCCCGATTCTTATCCGGAAAACCAAGGATACAGAGGCAACAAAGGAGACGAGTACTTTTAGCCGAAATTATTCCTTTGACATAAATAAGACGGCTGAAGTATTTGAATACCTCTTGAAACAGGGATTCTTCAGATTAACCAAAGACCATCCTTTTATCCCCGCCAATGTGGCGGCCAAGGGTAAAGCTTGTAAATGGCACGGGGTGAAAACTCATGAAACTAATGAATGTACTGTGCTTCGTAATGTGATACAGGAGAATATTGATAAAGGACTCCTGAAGTTTGCAGAAACCGACAAGGAGAAGATGCAGGTTGACACACAACCATTCCCTAAAGAGGTGTCAGCAAATATGGTTACCATTGGGTTGCCAAAACGCACTCCAGCAGTTAAGATCGACCTGGATGGATCTTCCTCAGGGAAATGGGGGAAAACAGCACAACCAGTGCAGAACCAGGTGAATTTACGACCAAGGAACCATTGGAGGTATCCACCTACACAAGGACGGTCATGGCATCAGGAGAGGAAAGGTGAAATCTGGGGTGAATGGTGGCATAAGCCCAGACGCGAACCCAGAATGGAAGAAGACAGGAAACCAGAGCTCGATGAAAAAACAACAAAGAAATTGGTTTTGGTTCCTTCTGAATTATCTTCCAATCAGGCTGCAACCAAAAAACGACTGGAAACGGTTGCTAAATCCTCAGAGGAGTCTTCCGTCAACAAAGATACATCATGCAAGATTCCGGAGAAAATAGAGATGTCACCAGGCCTCCTTTGCCAAGACTGCAAGCAAAAAGTAATAGCAGAATACCGGTATTCCCAATACAAAGGGAAATCAGTCAAGTATGAAGATGCACGCCACACTCAGGGGGGCAAGAAACCCTTGTACTTAACGTCTGGTAGACAAGTAGGCTCGCCGACAAGAACGGCAGCCACCTACAGCTTCGCTAGGGATAGCGGCTACATGACTTACGAGCAATACAGGATGGTAAACGAGGTCAAACCCAGGATGGTAAAACCACCTATTATCCAGGATGGTCACTGGAAAAGATTGACTCATCCTAAATTTCCTTTTCATGCGCTGGCAAGTATCGCAGAACTGACCAGAACGCAGAAGCGACGCTGGCAGCGACAGCAAGCTAAGAGACGATACCAGGAACAGAGTACTGGATCATCCGAGCCATATTGGTCGTCTAGGTTTGTGGCCAAAAGACGCATTCCGAAGCCACAAAGGCTCAAGAAGAGCCCGCCTGATTCACCAATCCCTCCAGAGACCACGACCGAGCATGATTCCAATGCAGTGACCGAAAGGTTGGTTTCGGACGAAGAATTGACGGATAATTTCGCCGGAGGAGAAGGAGAACAATTGTTAGTTGAACAAATGTTAACAGAGTACAGTAGGATCTCAACTCCTTCTACGGTAGAAATAACAGAGGAATTGACGCTCGAAACTCCCAAAGACGAGATTAGTGAGTCGCTGAGTCAACCTCCATTGAGTGCGGATGCATCAATCGCCGAAATCTGTTTCGGTCGGATGCCCCCGATACCACTTGACTGTCATATGGTCCTCACTTTACCTATGACTTTTGGGGCCAGCATGGAGTTACCACGTTTAGAGGAGATCCAGGAGGAGGAAGACCCAGTAGCTTTGTATGTGATTGATCCAGAACATCTCGAAGAAGAGAAAAAAGACCAGAAACCGGCCGATGGTGACAAAATCGGTCTGGTGGGAGAGGTATGTTTCGTTGAACCATCCTTAACCATGACTCAACATCTCAAACCTTTATTTGTAAAGGCGCACATGAACGGGATCCCTATCAATAGAATTCTAATTGATAATGGGGCAGCAATAAATTTCATCCCAATATCCACATTGAAGAAATTAGGTAAGTCTTATTCGGATTTAATTTCTTCCGAAATCACCGTCACTAACTTTGCAGGAGGTATTACAGGAACTAGAGGAATCCTCCCAATCGAACTAACGGTTGGGACACGGCAGTCTCTTACGGCATTCTTCGTAATTGAATCATCCGCCGGATACAACGCATTGCTGGGAAGAGATTGGATCCATTCAAACAAATGTGTACCATCTTCTTTGCACCAATCGTTGCTATTTTGGAAGGATGGCAAGACCGAAGAAGTAAAAGCCGACCAGCGGCCATTTGCCGTGGATTCCAATGCCGCACATGCATCCCTTTATAACGAAGGGGTAAAACCAATTTCATTTAGTGGATATGACAAGAATGGGCAGCCGATCACTTCAAGTTCGGCTATTCTACAAACGGCGCAACTACAGATTACAGAAGTAGCCGCAGTCGCCGAACTCAAAGAACTTCCAAATGATGGTTAAACCATCAGAAGTCGCAGAAGCCGTCGTAAGAAAGATGACGGCTTACATGCAGGAAGAAAAGATAGGGAAGTTGCAGCAGGAACAGGAATGGCTGGAAAACGGCGAGATAATGATAAACTCGGCCGAATTCATTAATGAACAAGAAGATGAAAGGGTACAAGACCGGAATGAGATTACTCTCGCCGACCTACAAGCAGCACCAGCCAAATTAGAAGACCTTAAGGTAGATACCCAAGATCCATTAGAAGAAATCAATCTGGGGACAGAGGCGGAACAGAAGCCTGTTTTCATAAGTAAGCTATTACCACCTTCGGTCAGAAAAGAAATGAGACTATTGTTAACCGAATATTCGGACTGTTTCGCCTGGACTTACCAAGAGATGCCAGGATTGGACCGAAAAATGGTAGAACACAGGCTCCCTATCAAGCCAGAATTTAAACCATTCAGACAACCTTCAAGGAGGATGGGTGACGACGTGGTATGTAAAGTAAAGGTTGAAATAGAACGGCTTTTATCAGCCGGGTTTATTAGGCCGATACGATATGCCGAGTGGCTTTCGAACGTTGTACCCGTAATTAAAAAGAATGGTCAAATTAGGGTATGTATTGATTTCCGCAATCTGAATTCTGCAACGCCCAAGGACGAATATCCAATGCCGATCGCAGACCTCTTAGTTGATAATGCATCACGGCATAAGTTTTTGTCATTTATGGACGGCCACTCCGGATATAATCAAATCTTCATTGCCGAGGAAGATGTAGCAAAAACGGCGTTTCGATGCCCTGGAGCATTAGGAACTTATTGTTGGGTGGTTATGCCGTTCGGATTAAAGAATGCTGGCGCAACCTATCAAAGGGCAATGAATCTTATCTTCCATGACATGATCGGTCAAATACTTGAGGTATATATTGACGATGTTGTGATAAAATCTCAAACCGAAATGGACCATTTGCAGCATTTAAAACGGGTTTTTGAACGACTTCGTAAGTACAGCTTGAAGATGAATCCATTGAAGTGTGCTTTTGGTGTATCGGCCGGAAATTTCCTAGGCTTTCTCGTACACCAGAGAGGAATTGAGGTCGATAAAAATAAGGCAAAATCGGTCATAGAGGCCAAACCGCCAGCCAATAAGAAACAGCTACAAAGATTGCTCGGCCAGGTGAATTTCTTGAGAAGATTCATTTCAAACCTGGCCGGGAAGATCAGGGTCCTATCCCCATTATTGAAAATCAAGAATACTGAAGAGTTTATCTGGAATGAAGACCATCAGGCCGCTTTTGAAGGTATCAAACGATATTTGGTAACTCCACCGGTTTTGGTGCCACCTTCAAAAGAACGGCCGCTAAAACTTTATATAGCGGCTTCGAGCGATTCAGTTGGAGTCTTGTTGGCCCAAGAGAACGATCAAGGATATGAGCAGGCCATTTATTACCTCAGTAGATTCTTGACTCCGGTGGAAGAAAGGTACACTAATCTAGAGAAGTTGTGTCTAACACTCTATTATGCAGCTACCAAATTACGACATTATCTCCTGTCGGCCAAAGAAATTTTCGTCATAGCAGCCACTGACGTGGTCAAGTACATGCTCACTCGGCCTACAGTGAGTGGTAGGCTCGGAAAATGGACCCTGACTCTGATGGAGTTTGACTTTAAATATGTACCGTAGAAAGCGGTAAAAGGACAAGCATTGGCCGATTTTTTGGCCGATCATCCATCTAGTGTGCAGGAAAAAGAGTTGGATATCCCAGTATTTCATGCTAGTTTTTGCTATGCCGAATTCCAACCATGGACACTGGAATTTGACGGTTCAAAGACAGAATTTGCTTCTGGGATCGGAGTAGTAATAACTTCACCCACTGGTGACAAGCACGAACATGCATTTCAGCTTGAAGAATTATCCACAAACAATCAAGCAGAGTTTGAAGCTACAATTATAGGGTTGGAAATTCTATGGGAAATGGGTGCTCGAGCAGTTAATATTGTTGGAGATTCCCAACTCGTCTTGAAGCAAATGGAGGGCATATATAACTGCAATAGCGAGTCATTAGTACTATTGCTACGAAGGGCAAGATTCCTGGCCCAGCAGTTCAATAGAATTGAATTCGAACATCGGCCAAGGAAGGAAAACTATCAAGCTAATGAACTGGCCCAGTTGGCATCTGGACTCAGGCTGCGCGATTCAGTTAGAACAGTGACCATACAATCTCTCCCCAACTCCGAGAAAAGACCATTTCTGGTGGATTCACTAGCATGTTGTAACCAGACAATAAGACAGGATTGGAGAGGTGAGATCTGGGGATATCTTAAAGATCCTACTATAAAGACTAGCAGATCGACCAAAAGGAAAGCTGCCAACTATTTTATTCTGGGCGATGAGCTATATAAAAAGAGTATTGAAGACATCCCACTTAGATGTGTCAACCCAACAGAAGCCATGTTAATAATGGCCGAGGTACACGAAGGGATTTGTGGTGCACACCAAGCAGGAGTCAAGATGCGATGGTTATTACGTCGGCATGGTTATTACTGGCCGTCAATCTTGAAAGATTGTCAGATGTTCGCTGCAGGATGTCAAGAATGTCAGAAACATGGACCAGTTCAGAGGGTGCCGGCATTTGAATTGCAAACCATAGTCAAGCCATGGCCCTTCAGAGGGTGGGCAATGGATTTGATTGGAAAAGTGTATCCTCCTTCGACTGGTCTACACAACTTCATCATAGTAGCCACTGATTACTTCACCAAATGGGTGGAAGCCAAACCTTTGAAAAAAGTGGAGCAAACGGATGTGATTGAGTTTATCAGGGAACAGATAATTCATAGATACGGTATCCCCGAAACCATCACGACCGATTCAGGTACCGTTTTTGTAGGACAAGAAGTGACGGAATTCGCCAAAACATATGGCATCAGAATGATTCAATCTACACCCTATTACGCACAGGCAAATGGGCAAGCTGAAGCCACAAATAAGGTGTTGAAAAATATCCTAAGAAAGATGATTGAGGATAAGCCAAGAAGTTGGCATAAACTCTTATCTGAAGCATTGTGGGCGTATCGAATGTCTTACAAGACGTCTATTGGAACTACCCCTTTTGCCTTAACCTTCGGTCATGAGGCAGTTATTCCGGCCGAAATCACGGTCAAATCGTTAAGGGTGGCTATTCAGAATAATTTCACTCCCAAGGATTACACGGAAGCAATGTTAGTCGAATTAGAAGACTTGGGAGAGATGAGGAGGCTAGCCCTGGATCGGCAGAGAGCCCTCAAGCAAAGGATTGCAAGATCCTATAATCGCCGAGTGAAACACAAATCATTCGCTCAAGAAGATTTAGTGTGGAAAACCCTGCTGCCAATAGGGAAAAAGGATTCTTTGTATGGAAAATGGTCCCCCACGTGGGAAGGACCATTACAAGTCAGCAAGGTATTGCCCGGGGGGGCATACCATATACAGTCTTTGGATGGCCAAGAAAAGAAGATTATCAACGGCCAGTTTTTGAAACGGTACTTTCCTACTCTATGGGAAAGCCGCGAAATCAATAACCAACCTGAGGAAAATCAGGAATAAAATAAAATATCTACTGTTCGGTACCTGCAACGCCAAATAAATGGCATTGTCAAATCAAGGAGCCGATATACAGTGCGGATTAGACTAAAATAGGAAATCTCTTCGAGATCCGCTCAAGACCCATTGATCTTCTTTCTAACGATCGGTCTATAAATACTAAGGCAATGCTCGCCATTCTTCCAAGAAAGGAAAGAAGAAAAGAGATGGCGAAAGATCAAGAGCCGACGACGGGAACGATCAAGGAAGAAGAAGTCAACAAAGCCGATGACTTCATGAGAATGGGCGGGATCGGAAAAGGCGACTCTACTCTCGCTGACCCCATCACGGCTGGTCTTCGACCACCGAGTTCTGGGTAGAGACGAGAGTTCTCTCCTCCGACCAGCATTTACGCCGGTCGGAGTAGTCGCCATCCCTCCCTCTTTCCTCTTGCCCCTTTGATTAAATTGCCCCTCGCTAACACCATCTATGGTTGGAGTGCGGAGCAATTTCAGGGGCATATCGGCCCCGGTTGTATTATCATACCCCGGCTGATACATCTGGCCTTGATTGTATGAAAGAGCCAGAAGAGCTCGGCTTTGGTTGTATGAAAGATCAATGTTGAAATAAAAACATTCTTATTTTGTTTGTTTAGTTCTAATCTTTCTATAACGAGCAGTAGATATGAAATAAAACAAGTAGGTTACGCATCCAATAAGCATGCAAAAAACTACCGTCTAATTAAAGCCGAGTAATCGGCTGAATAAAGTTTAAAATGCCAGCCATATGGCATTATCATGAAAAAGTGAATACCGAACAAACGGTATGATTGTTTAGAAAAGGTTTTATAACCTTACCTTTCGAACCAAGTATTAAATCGGGCATGATCGTACTTCGCCCGCTCCAATAATAACTGCATCTCAGCTCGACGAACCTCCACCTCCCTTTCATCCCTCATATGCTCCTCCAAACGGTGACGGCTCGATTCGATCAGCAGCATCTGAGTCTGGATAGATTCTTTAAGATGATGTTCCTCAGATTGTAGCCGAGATAAATCGTCCGAAGCAGTATCTGATGGATCACCAGCAATAGAGCCCTGGCCAAGAGAATTTTTATGAAGAGACCACCTCAAAGTCTCCAAATGGCGATTATGACCATATACAGCACGAATTTCTTGACGAAAATCGGAACATCTCACGTTGACAGAACGGAGAAAGTCCATGGCTTCCCTTAGCTGCGGCACGGCACTGTAAAAACCAAGCATGGACATTAGCCGATCTCTGGTTGAACGATCCCCGCGAGAATTCATCACTATGGCTCTGCATATCAACAATCGAACTTCTGACAAATCTTCGTCAGAAAGTTCTTCAGGCTGACGAAGAACAAAAGAGCGGAGTTCGTTCCAACTGTCAAAATCCGGAAGAAATGCCGGAAGAAGGTCATGAAATTCGGGAGATGAAAGACAACGGTCTACTTCCATGAAGCAAAACCTAACAAATCCGAAGCAAGTACCAGGGAGGGGTCTATAATTTTCTTCCTTGGCCACCGGAATTTTTGGCTCAGAAGGTAATTCACCAGAAGAGGAACCAGAGGAAGCAGCACCAGGAACAGTGGATGGACCAGCTTCATCAACCACGGGACGAGGGAAGAAAGGAGCCGGCCTAGGTGCACTAGGCAATGGATCGGTCGAAGGAGTGACAAATCGAGTTGAGGTTGGGGGACTAGCATAATGAAATGCACGAGGAGGAGTCGGCATGGGAGTTGATCTACCACTACTCCCACAATGAACGGGAGGCCCATGCTGAGGACGAAATAAATCGATATCTTCTTCCTCGTCCGAAGAATCATCAGACAAGACGACACGCTCACCTGGACGCCGAACTCGGAGTCGCAAACTGGAGCGAGTAACGTAAGCACGACCGTCCGATACCTCACCAATCTTCCGCTTTTTCGAAGGCGACTGTTTGGAAGAAGGGTTGCTCCGACTGGCAGAAACCTTGGAAGGTCGCCTCCAGTTAAAGGTGACCGACGTCTTGGATTTCTTTTTCTTACTCTTCACATTGGAGGATCGAGGATCATCTAATAAAGAAAAAGAAAGTCAGACGCGACCGAATAGAGAAGATCAATTTACAAAAACATAAACGAAAGTTACCTGGGTAACGGGCCTCATAATACCCGCGGAGTTTGCCTATACTCGCTATATCGACCGCATTCGGTCGAAATAGCGCAGTATACGACTCTGCATCAAGCCGGACAAAGTCAGAGTAAAGCTGAGACCACCATCGACGAAAGGAAGGTTCAACTGAGGATTCCCGGGGAAGAGGATAATTGCGGAAGCGAGCAGAAAGATCGCGGAACCGAGAAGTTGCTAATGACAGGTAACTAGGGCTCAAAACAGACCGAGAGCCACCATTGGTAGATGAAAACACCACCAGAGGAATGCCTTGGCCATAACCAAGTTGCCGACTAACGAAATGCGGCAGATATATTTCCACCCCTTCTCTTCTAGAAGTGGCAGGAGCATCTCGGTTGTGCAAGCCAAAAGGAAGCTCACGGGCAATAAGAAAACTGGCCGTCGCACGTCGGCGAGCTTCTGGAGAAGAATTGATGGCAGCATAAAGGGGAGACCCATGAAATTGGTCTAGAGAAAAGTGATGGAATAAAGGAGGATTATTTTCCTGTAGACCTACCAGGAAGAAATCAAGAACAGCCGTGAAAGATAATTGAATAGGTGTTGCGGTAAGCCAGCGACGGCCGGCATAGTAATAATTAGGAAAAGGATTGTCTACGGCTGTACAGAAAAAGCCGGGAAAGTATTCATAAAACCAGAATTGTAAAAACCAAAGAGGGCCACTGGCAACCCGTAATCGGCCGAAAGACAGACTGTGTAAACCACGGTAGACCTGGCTGAGAAAGAAAGGGGCTAGAGCCAAACGGCGACCATGGGCCAGGGCTACCGCAATACCGGCAAACTCCTTTACCATCTGAGCAGATGGGCCACAGCAGAAAAAATGGCAAAGAAAAAACAGCAAGAAAGAGCAATGCTCTTGAAGGGAAGGAGGATTATCGTCATTTGGAACTCGCTCAGCACGAACAAAGGTGCCGAAAGCAGAAGAAGCATGAGCGGTGTTAAAAACAGAAGATGAGAAAACAGACAGGGTAGAATCTACTTCTTCCCCAAGGACTGAAAGACCTGTGATGCAGCAAACATCCAACAGGGTCGGGGTCATAGGCCCATGGTAAAAGGAGAAGGTGTTAGAACCCCGACACCAGAAAAATGAGGCCACTCCAAGCAAAATAGGATTGAAGGGAATGTAGAAGGTGGAATAGAAGATCATCTCCGCCAAACCTAGCCTAACCCAGGTCTCCATATAATAAGACCGTAAACGCTCAACCCATTTGTTCCACTCAGGGGAACACTTAGGCCAGGAGCGAGGAAGAGTAATCAGATTACCCCATCTCACAGGATCAGAGGCGCTGATCAAGTGGTAGGAAGAATGAAGGACCTTTGGAGCCTTTTCCGTCTCGTCATCAGTGCATGGACCAAGAACAGGACCATCCTCACCATCAAGGAACAGATTTAAGTCGTTAGGGTTGTCGTCCGCCATGATCGATACTAGAAACCAGAGAAGAAAAGCTCGAAGGAAGAAGAAGACGAAACGAAACAAGGAAACGTCTGCAGAAAGGAGAGCTCGTAATGATTCAAAATATCGAGAAGGGCGGTGATAAGACTGCTGTCTTCCCGAAAAAGAGGCTGATAGTACGATCGCCTTCCCGAAGAAATCGAAACGGCGGCTCGATATCTTCTCGAAAAAAGCGTTTTTAAGGGTAAAGATCATACGGATGAATCAAATTGAAAAAGGAGCCGATTCTGACGGCTAGGACAGTTGGAAAAATGGATTCCAAAAAAGAGTTTAATTCATTAAATGCTTTACAAAGAAGTATTTAAAATGGCAGAATATATACGGTCAAAAGACTCTTGGGCAGACCGTCTTTCTTCAACCAAAGTGGACCGAAGCAGAGAGGAACCTCGAGCCAATTCTATCTCCGATTTCAGCTCGTGGGAGATCTCGATGCACTGACGGGTCTTCTCTTTCAAGGTGTCATCAATAGAGTTATGTGTACGAAGAAGTTCCTCCCGTTGATTTACAAGATCAGATCTTCTAGATTGAAACTCAGCAATTTGACGGTCGACCGCCGAAATGTCATCATTAATAATATTTATACGGTGGGCCGCATCAGTAAACTGATGATGACAAATCTCGCGCTCATTCCTCAACTGTTGCAAAAGTTGATATCGGCCATCAACAGAATCGGCCGTATTACTCATCTCATGTAATTTGGCCGAAAGATGGTCAAAGACAACTTTATAAGGGTAGAGGAAAGTAAGTTGAGAGAACACCGATTTGACCTCAGGAGATACAGAAGACAGATCCCGAAGTTGTGCAGCCAATGCCATCACACGGGTAAGAGTCTCTTCGGAAATACCAATTATTCCTGGAGAGAGGAGGCGAATAGTTTCCGATCGGATACTCGTTGGAGATAAGGGCTCAGATGAACCGTCAGATGAGAGAGTAGAACAGACATCGTTCAATATAGTATCCAATCGACCATCACCAGGGAGTGGTTCCGCAGCAAAAGAAGGAATAAGCGATGAACTGGAACTCCCCAAGTCAATAAGCTTTTGCTTCGAACGATTAATATCAACTTCCGCTGCTGTAACAGGAGAATCAGAAGGAATATCGGCCAAGGCAGAAAGGCTGGAAGGCCCAACAGAGATAGTAGACGTTGCAATCCCAACTAACGGTAAGGTTGCACTCTGCTCATATCCAGGAGGTAAGTCGGGAGACGGACTTCTTTCTGGAGAAACCTCTCGAATGGATAAATGCTCCTGATCTTCAGGGAGTGCTAAAGGGGCTGCTGCAGCGACACTACCAGGAGAATCCAATGCTTCGGTAGGAACAGAGAAATTGGCCGAATCAAAAACAGACATGGGATCAACAACCAGATCCGAAGAAGATTCCATGACATTGGAAGAAAAAGCAGTTGGACCCGAGGAACTCGAAGCCTAGAAGAATGAAGTGTCAGAAAGAAAAATCAAACTAAGAAGATGAGCAATAAAGATTCAGTACCTTCCGAGGACGCCGTCGTAGTGGGACATCATCGGGATCCTCATCATCTTCATACGGGACAATCGAGAGAGGACATTCTGGTGACAACGCGTCATCTTCGGCCAATTCCCCGGAAGGAGAAGTATGAGCCTCCAAGGTAAGCAACGGCGTTTCACCGGGTGGCCGTATACCTGAACTAATATCTTCTTGGACAGGTTCAGGCAAAAGTGCAAGTGGACTAGCCTCCAAAGCTAGAGGCGGAACTTTACCTAATGACAGAAAAATTGAGTGAACATCAAACGGATCAGAAGCAAGAAAGATAAGAATATACCTTCTTGGATAGGTGAAGCCGGAGGCTCAAACAGACCCATCCTTTCCAGATAATAATCGGCCGAATAACGGCAGATATTGTTCCACAACGATTTCCACCAAACACGGAAATCACAGCGACAGTCGTAACGACGAGGAAGAAAGGGAAGTCGAAATTCAACGGCAGCAGCTTTATAAGCATCTTCCATGTCGGCAGCTTCGGCTACAGTGACAGACGGCCGATCAACAGGTTTGGCATTAACTGTGAACAAACCATCTACTTCAAATAAGGGAATCCTCTGTTCGCATTGAAATTGCCGGCCGACACAATTGGGCAAGTATACTTCATACCCCGGTTTCTTGTTAATTGACTTCACAGCATAATTTAAATTTCGAGCCTTCAGAAAACTGGCCCAGATAAGATGCTGCTCGTCAGTTATGTCATCCACCATTGAAAGGAAACCGGGAGAATTTGAGGAGACTTCAAAAGGAGGAGTAGGAAAATAATGAAGGTTAAAAAAGAAACGGAAACATTCGGAAAAAGATAGAACAGCTGGTGTGGCAGCCAAACAGGCATGGCCACCAAAATCAGAAGGCATGTTAGGAGTGATCGGTACTTGAGCATAAAACTGGGATGGAAAATAGTGATAAGCCCAAAATTGGAGGAACCACAATGGCCCCCCAGGATTTTGAAGGGAGCCATGAACAAACTCTTGAAGTGAACGGTATAAAACCGATAAAAAGTAAGGAGCAAGGGCAACTTCATACTCACCCAGAATTAACTTGACCAATGAGTAATACTCTTTGGTAACTGCTTGGGCCTTGGAACAGAATACAAAGTTGCAGAAAAAATAAAGGAGAAAGTAGAAGTGTTCCACCTCATCTGCATAAGCTGGAGGCCTGAATTTGGCACAGTCCTTGATGTAGGACCGATAAGATGAATGAATTGAAGTCGGTGGAGATTCGCTCTCTGACGGTGGAGGTTCATGCTCGGACAGCACAATACCTTTTTGCCGAGAAGATCGTGCCTTCTTGAAAGCCCTGTTATTCTTCGTTGAGGGTTGCTTTCTTTTCTTTTCTAATTCTTTCCCTTTGTCACCCACCTCCATCGGAGGTAAATGCTGATAATCCTTAAGGTCCGCCATACCGACCCGGATCTCATGACCAGTCGCGAAGAAACCAGTAATAAAGCAGACATCCAGGACAGTAGGAGTCATCATTCCGCAGGGGAAATTGAAGGTGTTGGTATGAGTATTCCAGAATGAACTCATGGCGCAGAGAAGATCGCGATTGCAGGGAATAGAGTGACACGAAAAGATAATCATGTCATAAATACCTGTCTTACGCCAAACAACGGCAAAACGATCCTTCATGCGGTCAACCCAAGCTTTCCATTCAGGGTAAGCAGTCGGCCAATTTCGAAAGCGAAGAGGTAGATGGAGATTCTCTTCGTCAGTAAAGAGTAAAGGGCCCCTTACTTTATCAGTCGGGGCCTCCAAAGGAGCATTACTGGCACAAATGAAGGGGCCTACAGATATCGAGTTGCCGAAAACTTCGACTGTAGAAGGATAGTGTATGAGATTGCCCGCCATTGAAGACAAAGAGGAAGAAAAAACAAACAGCCAAAAAGAAAGAGTAAAGTAAAATCTTGGCTGTGGTACTTTATAGAAGGCGAAATCCGAAAGGTTTCATCATTACGATCGTAGGGAAACGGCGCGATCTTTTCACATCAAACGACGGACAAATTTTGAAAAACCTAAAAATACTTACTCATCACACCGACCGATGACGGCGTCACAAGTAAGTAGGGGGGCAATGTTTACACCCTATATAACCGACGAATAAGAAAAGGACACGTGGTGCCTAGGTGGCTTGGTTAGGCCACGGCCCGTAGACTTTGAAGGGTTGAGCCGACCACGTCAGCACGCATACAGAAGAATGCGGTTCAAGCCACGCAAGCAAATAAGACAAAACCATAAATATCAGAAGATCGTGCCATCGGCCGTTCAAGAACAGAATTATTAGGTCATGGCCGGGCGGTTATCACTTTGAAACAGAGAACTGACGATAAACAACCGCCATGAAGATCGTGCGAGAGTAGGAAGTTGAGCAACCATCAAGGAGCGGCTATAAAAGACCTCAATTCGAAGAGCTCGAGGACACAATCCACACAACCGCAACCGGTTATTATATTATTTTGATCATCCGTGATCCTTTATCCCCTCTAACACAGACGGATAAACTAGGACTTCTCTCACTGCTTCCAGTCGCAGTGACATCTTCGACCCCTCTTTACTCCGATTAACACCAGAATCCTGCCACCGGAGAGTAAGTTGAGGCCGCCCCTGACTCGCAGTTCTGTATTTACGGAATCCCGAGCAGCCGGTCCCGAGACTCGCTCTGTTCACGCCAGGTGACTTGTGTATTTTCGGGTAAGCAGCAATCCAAGGTGAACCCCCTGAATCGACTTTGTAAGCAGCCGCCCCCTTCCTCCTGCGCTTATACCCGATTACGGCTATAAGACCAGGACAGGCCGGTCCTGCGAGCCCTGTCGGTTTTCTTTTGTACTTTTTGTTTCCATTTTGAGGATTATCTGTTGTCGCTTTCGGCTATTTGGCCGATTTTATAATAAAGGGATTTGTGTGCCGTTAGTTGCTTTTACTTTCAAACACTTACAAGAACCCGAAACGAAGACCGAACTCCTAGTCTTCATACCATCGCCTGACCGACTTTATTACAGGTGACTTGCAGTACGACTGAACCGATCCCGGTTCAGATTCGGAACAGGTGCCCGGGGTCAGGAATCGACTCGAAAATCTTTGTATCAAACGATACTGGCACGCCCGCGTAGAGACACATCATCACCACAGACACGTGTCCACACCGGCCCATTTTTGGAGCAACAGTAACTTTACTACTTTATTTAGAAGCTAAATAATTGTAGAGTATGCCAAATGCTGAAACTAGATTATACTCGGTCAAGCAGTAAAACAGCAAAGGATAACTGATATACTAAATTATCTGAATTTATGAAAGGAAAATGGCTGTTGTGAGTTAGATGAGTCAGTCAGTTGGTTCACAGACCAAGTCCTTTTGAATGGCCAAATTAGTGAGTGAGTCAAAAGGTTGAAACTTCTCTTTTTGAGTTGTGCGTTTTGTGTCCATAAACAAATTATATATGCACCGTCATGTGGATCATACGAATCTGAATCTAATAGGGTCATATGATCCGAACCAATCAGTGCAAGTTATAAATAGAGGGGCTTATGTATGCTTGGGTTCCAATTACATCAGGAACCAAAAAACCCGTTTGAAAATTGTTAGTTTAATGAGTAGTTTTTGGTTTTAGTTCTGGATTTGACTCTATCAGAGAAGTATAACCAACTGTATAAATATATAGTTATGGATATTTATAAGGATGATTAATTGATGCAAGTTTTGCAGTTCAAGTTAGGGATATTTATAGTTTACTCCCTTTGAGGTTTTAGATAATCCTACTTTTCTCGTTCAGGATTTTGAAAAACCAATTTACCACCTTGAGTTTTGTTGTTTGTATCAGTCTTCCTCTTAAAAAGGTTTGATTTGCTAAAATTTTAACAATGTTGATGAGGTGGCAAGAAGTGAAGCATATATTGCCAATTTTGCCCCTATTATTCTCGTTATTTTAAATTAAATATCAAGATTCCGCTTTAGTTGGTTGGTTCATTAATGTTTACAACATTGGTTCAAAAGAAAAAAGAAAAAAACCACACTTGTTTCACATCTATCCTGAGGGTATCTTTGGTGCTCAAGGCCTAATAAAGTTTTTTTTTTTATTTTTTTGCTTTTAAATATAAATAATAGGGTAAATTTCTCAATTGACATTTTCCCAGTTATGATTTTAATAACCAATCGTTTAAGAGGGGAAGATTGTTACACATAAAAAGCCTCAAGATGGTAAACTAGTATTTTAAAAGGAGAGAAAATGGGATTGTTGCATGAAGGGGATAAAGTGTAAATATCACTTTAAAATTATTAGACAAATCTCCAAATCATGATAGTAATGGAGATATATAAATATGGGATGGACTCACACATGTCATCTCAGGTGCACCCGATTAAAGTAAAAGGATATATACATCATTATTTATATTGATGTTTGATGTAGGTGGTATTATTATAGAATTAATCAGGGTTATAGTTTATGAATTATTAAAATTAGTAAAAGGAAAGTCAAAAAAATTTTTTAGGGGAAATTGGTTTTTAGTAATACTTTTTCAAAATAATTTAGATTCAGTCGGCCAAATCTTGGTAATTGGTTTAAATGATACTTTTTTAAAGTAATTGAGAATCGGTGTCATTTTAATGTTCATTAAAAGTTTATTCCGAAAATACCCTCAAAAGACTTGCAAACCTCACTTATAACAAAATGAGTGAAAAGGTTTTCAAAGTCTTTTAAGAGCATTTTTGGAAGAAACTTTAATTTAACAATAAAATGACACCGATTTTCAATTATTTTAAAAAAAATATCACTTAAAACCTCTTACCAAGATTTAGCCGACTGAATCTGAATTATTTTGAAAATGTATCGATAGGATTCAACAAGGAAACGAGTAATTTTAATTCTTATTTTGAATTTATTCTGTATTATTTGTGGCATATAATCACTCCTCCAATTGTTATTTTAGTGGTATGCTTTTGTTGAAGTGTTTTATGCACATAAGTTAATTAGCCTAATAGTTCAAATATTAACTAAATGTTCATTAACATATCCATTGCCCAACAAGTGGTGGGTATGAACTATCAATTTTGGAGCAATTCAAAGCAGTCTTTTGACTTGACTATGCCTAGAAGACAATATAGAATTATTTGAATTCCAAAGGTTAAGTGGGTATATACTTATATCATTGACACCCATAGTTCTAGAAGAGGTTCTAAAACCAGAACCACACAAGTATTGGGTCATGGGCTTAGTGGTCTGCCCAATGAGGGTTCAACCATGGCATGTGAGTTTATTGAGAAAAAGGGAAGAAATTTTATCATCCATAGTCATATACATACATATCACTGTCTATGAAAAATAAAACCGTGTCTCCGGGAACCCATCTTGGAGGTGGTGTCAAACTAAACTTGGAATACACGCTTAAACGACTTGATCCAAAACCAAAGAAGACAATTCTCCTCACCAGATTTATTATTATTATTTATTTAATTTATTCATTTCAAATGTAAATAAATAAAATTGGTTGGTGGCACGTGAATATTATGGGTGTAAGTTGAGATATAGAAGTCGATATGAAAAAAAAAGACAGCTTCTTGGGGAGCTTATCTCAATCTATCCCGTCCATTTTGACAGATACCCCGTTTAAGTTAGAGCCGGAAAAAATCGACCCGACCCGACGGGTCAACCTGTTTAACCTGATTATTAATTGGGTCGGGTGCGGGTTGGGGTTTTCCTGACCCGCCTGTAATCGGGTCAAACCCGATTAAAAAAAAAGTGTAAAAAAATTTGCATGAATCAACCCGATTACCCCATAATCCTATTTTAATAATATTTTTGAAAAAATAAAAATAATAAAAAATTTTAATCGGGTTGGCGGGTTGGGTTCGGTTTGGGGTTTTCCCAACCCGCCAGTAATTGGGTCAACCCGAACCCAACCCATTTACGACCCGACCCGAACCCGACACAACCCGACCCGTTGCCTAAGTCAATGGGACTTGTGGGGGTCTAAAATATTATCCATATATGTGTGGCCTTTATGGATGGTATTGTGGTAGACCATCTAGATTGGTCACATAACTATTCCTTGTGACTAATGAGAGTGCTAGGGGAGTTGAATCTAGCCATAAATCTCCCCAAAATAAAATTTTATATTTGATATATAAATGTATACTCACAAGCTTTATCTAAATGGTCTTGTCTAAGATCCCATTAGAACTATATTGAACAATATAATTATCTGGTACTTATAATCACTACCCAAAAGATAGTATGACCAACCTTTGAAATTTCATAGTTTGTAAATTTTTATTATAATATTTCTAATATAAGTCCTTCAAAAGAAATTTTTAAATAAAATATTTTCCTGTGGAAAGAGATCCAAGACAATACAAGTTATTTCTAATTCTTATCTTGAATTTGTCCCACTTGCAGGTTGCGTACATTAGATCCTCCCTGGATCCCGCGTAACGTTTGGAGCCTCGTGCACTAGGCTAGCCCTTTTGTTGGACATTTAGAACGCGTATCCGTTACCATCAAATGTGCACGCCCAATACTGCACGACATTCCTAGTCTCCTAAAAGAACAAACTACAATAGAAGCGGAGATGACCGAGCCTGTCATTTGCATGCATATCACCATCCTTAAACAGTGTATGAGAACCCATCTTGATTGTGATGTCAAATTAAACTTGGAAGATACATTTAACCAACGTGATCCAAAACAAACTGAAACAGCATTGAAGGAGGCAATTCTCCATTCAAAGGCAATTTTTTCCTCATTTTTTTTATGGATGACTAGAGGGCTGCATGCGCTAGGCGCATAGAAGAAAACGTGTGCCCACTTAGATAAATAGCCCGAAATAGTTACAACGTGCTTAAAATAGTGGGGGATTATTTTATTTGAAAAGGGCAATATTTGGAAAAAGAAAAAGGGGGCTAGAATCTGGAGGAAATATTCCCCCCTTAAAAGTTCTTTCATGTTAACAAAATCATACTTTATTACCCAAAAAAAAAACGTTTTAAAAAAATAATAAATTCTCCAAGGAGCCTCTAATGGAGATTATGTTCTAGAACGGTTGAAATTGAATCAGAAATCACATGAACACGCCTAGAAGTATTGCTTGAATCTTAAAAAACTGTTGGTTGTGCTATATACTAATATTATTCAATTTCAGCGTTTCGTTCGTTGCCTTTTTCTAATTCAGAACTTACCAAAAAGTCACCCCATCCCAAGAATTTTCAAGGAGGCGAACGCGGACGCGGACGCGGACAAAGCTCTCTAATCTTGCCACCGATGATTTCAACTAAACTCGGTTTGACCAAAACATCAGCCCAAAAGCAAACCGATTCAATTGGAGTTGGAGATTTCAGAACCAAACCAAACACTTGCAATGAAACCTAACACTCAAATCGGTTTAGGGTTTGGTATTGATAAAATCAGGTTAGGGGTGGATTCGGGTTTAGCCCAACACTCCTCGATCCCTACCTTAATCTATTAAATTATTATTTTCATATATGTCTTATGTAAAAAATACATATTTTATTAATAAATATATTCTTAATTCATATATTCTATTTTAAAAACATATTTTTCATATTTTATACTAAAATCAGTTCAATCCTGACCCTCCTAATTACCAACCCGGATTAGGGTTTGGTATTGACTATAACCTCGATAAGGGTGCAATTGTGACCCACAAATCCATCTGGTACAAGACAGGTTTGGGTTTACTGTTTCAACTTGAAAATAATCGGGTTGAGTTAGGGTTTGACCCCTCAACCCAAAATGACACGATATAACCCAAAAATAACTTCCATGTATTAGAATATTATACTAACAATAGTTGTAGCTATTCAATCTTTGTTCTTTTAATATAGAAAATGACAAATGATGACGTTAAGGAAGACATTCTACATATAAATATTTCAGATTTTTTTAACCTCTAATGATGTAAATTGAGGCCTTAATGGCAAGTAAAATCTTTTTGACCTTCTTGATATGTTTTAATTCTTTTTCTTCATTTACTCTAGTTCTATCATTATATTTGTTGTCTTATTGTGCTTGCTAGGTGTGCTTTGACATTAGAACGAATTGAAAATAAAATTTGCTTAGACTTGAGAGTTTAGGACACTAGGAGGTTTGTTGTTTTGGGCCTTTTGACTTGTAGCAATTGTCAATTTTTATTAGTAATTTAAACTACTTTCACGGGTTGGTGGGTTAAAGCGGGTTGGGAGATTCCAACCCGTTTATTAACGGGCGGGTCTAGGTTGAGCCTTGACCTGTTAATCCTTACATCAACCGACCCAAACCCGACCCATTTCCACCTTTGGGGTGGGTTCCGGTTAACCAGCCTGCCCTGTTACCATCTCTAGGTTTAATCAACTCAAGTTGCACGCTAATTGCTTTTCTATTTTCTATATTTCTTTTTATTAGAACTGTTCGTAGAGTCTCCTAGTTGTTTCGGTTTCAATCATTGGTTGAACCGCTTCTTTTCTGGTTCGATGTGGTCCAGTTATCAAAACATTGGCTTCATTGCTAGAATCAAAGTATCTACTCATTAGGTAATTGATTTTGAAGTTATTTCCATTTTACCTGATTAGCCTGTAGCAGAATAAGCTGTAATCTTATCTTGGAGAGTTCATGAAAACCAAATTAATCAAATTACTTCTATCATAAAAGAAAATTAATTAAGAATCTATAGATCTCCATCTCTGAATCCGGGCCATGTAGGAATCACAATACAAATTTTCTAAACCATCCTTAAAATGCATTTCCATTTCTGAAATATTCATCAATTTTAAACATAGTGGGAATTAGGTGTGCACCTTGGGTCGGTTAAACCCAAGAACCAACTGACCCAAACTAACCCTGGATTGGCTTGGCTTGGATTTTATCATATTCGGTCTTGATACCAAAATCTCCAACCCAATATAAAGACCAAAGATGCCTCTATTTTTTGGTCTTATAGATTATAAAAATAGAGCACTCACTTGATGGGTGCCAAATTAACCCAAACCAAACAGAAGTCCTAATTTAGATTGGGTTGATTCAATTTTATGATCTTTAATTTTATTATTATTATTATTATTATTATTATTGGTTTTTCGGGATGCAGGGTTGACAATCAATTTTGTTTTTGGGTTGATATCAACCTGGACCAAACCAAACCAAGTTGCACCCTAGCAAGAATGCCACCCTATGCTCAAATCCCAGAAACCATAGAGCCATATTTTTGAATCTAATGTCATCACTTTTGAGTTGGGCTCAGAAGGTAGAGGACATGCTGATTCTATGCATATTTTTGTACTTTTGCCAAAACATGAGAGTGGCAAGAGTCATGATTCACAAACAGTTCTTAGGAGTTATATATCTGGTTTGGGTCCACCAAAAACAACCCTCTTGATTCATCAAAACATCAAACTGGGATGTTAATTTCAACCATAAGCATCAAAGATAAGCTAAGATGAAACCAAAATGCTTAACAGTTTCATCATCAAAATTGAGAGGAAGATGAATTTTGCACATTTTAAACAGCCATGAGCCCAGAATTCAAATAAAGAAAATGTTTGTTTACATCACATCTTAGATGTAGACTGAACAACATGCCAATAGCCTAACTACTAAGAGATTATGCTTTGGATAAGATTTCTGTGATTGGTTTTGGCCAATATACATTATGAGACTACAAAGCATCACAATCTAGCAAGGAAAGAGACACCCACCAAACCATAAAAGAAAATTGCTAAACAGGAAGGTAAAAAGAAACTAAAAGCAACAAACAACAAACAAACAAAAAAAAGAAGAAGCTTACTACTGCTAGAAAGATAGTCTACCTGAAACCCCTTCAATATCTGTCAATTATCTTTTCTGCAGTAGTGGTGGTACAGGGTTCCGCATCAACAAGCATCTTCACAACATCTCTCATAGTAGGACGCAGAGATGGAAGTTTTGTTGTGCAGAGTGCTGCAACCTTCAAGACCTTTATCATGTCATCTTCAACAGAGCCTGAAATCCTGCAGTCAAGAACTCCAAGGACACTGTCGCGAGCATTAATATGATTTAGTACCCAATAAACTATGTCCTTTCCTTCACCATACTCAGCTTCGATTGGAGCTCTACCAGTTACTAGTTCGAGCAGAACAACACCAAAACTATATACATCACTTTTTTCTGTCACCTTGAGAGAATATGCAAGTTCTGGAAAGGAAAACCAGTGTGAAAATAACAGATGCAGTTAAATACCAATACATAGAGAAATATACAGAAGAGTGAAATTAAACTAACATAAATGAATTATGAACTTTGTTTCAAATCCAATTTTATATTAAAATAAGGGAATTTGTTACTTTACTACTTTATATGGAAGTTAAATAATTGTAGAGTATGCCAAATGTTGAAACTTGATTATACTCGGTCAAGCGGTAAAACAGCTAAGGATTAGTGATGTACTAAATTATCTGAATTTATGAACTGAAAATTGCTGTAGTTAGGTAAGATGAGTCAGTCAGATGGTTCAAATAATATAAATATAAGATAATATTTCAAATGATCGTCAAAGATAATCCTAATGGTCTATCATGATGAATGGTTTTTTACAGTCCTCCCGTCATAAACGTCAGTTATAGATAACAACCACTTTTATTAAACACTGTAGAGACAGGGTCTTGCCCAAACTGTGAACTGAATTCTCAGGAGAAAAATGAAGGGAAGTTAATATATACCTTCTAATATACCATAACAGGGTCAAACTCATTGGATTTCATTTTCTTGCCCATAATGGTCCAACCTGTGTGGGAAATGGATTCACACCTATGATCTGACTGACCAGAATTTTTGCTACTGCCATGATCTGTTCACTCCACCAACCTATGACTCAAAAGTTCTGTTTCAAATATCACTAAATATCCCCTTCAGCACATGGTGCCCCTTTCCAACTCTAAAGAGACCAATTACTCATTCACAACATTACTCATCATCAGTACACAAGGCCTGTTTGCTAATGCACAAAAAACCTAGTGATTTATCTAAATGGTGAGAGGACAACAGAAAGATATAACTTTTATCAACAACTGAAAATTTTAAAAGGTGATAATTTAATTGGTTATTGACATGGTTATGCACCTGCAATTGAAAAAGCAATACAAATCATCCCCTACAACAGCATTATGTGCTAACCTGTGAGAAAAAAGATGCTTAACACTGAGGTGAAATTCTAGAATACTAGATTATTTTGAGGCAATCTCAGTGAAATTCTAGAATTCTCAATTATTTTGAGGCAATCTGAGTGAGCTACACTTTTCTTGTAATGATGACACTGGAAAAAATCCCCAAGAACCATATGGCAAATTTCAAAGCCTCTTAAACTTTGAAACTTGATGAAAACCTCCACCTTTCAAACCACTCCTACAAATGATTTGAAAAGGAATAAAGAACTCTTCGCATACACCACCACACACCCCCCCCCCCCCCCCAAATCTCTCTCTCTCTTTACCATTACAATTTGACCACTTGATTAGGTCAACAAAAAAAAAAGCAAGAAATGTATACGCCTTGAAAACCCTTGGATCATAACTCAAAATGCAACAAAAAATGTCACTGTATTCTCTTTTATAGATATTTCCATGAATTATAAAGGATTTTATTGGAGGTTATTTTCTTTCTCCCATGCCAATATCTTTTACGGAACAAAATGCCTTCAGAATAAGAGACCTGTGCTTGCCAAAGGCATGCAGAAAACTGAACAAAAATTTGGAGCAGGAGGAGCCAATTCAGTTCCTTAATGTTTACAAAGTACTTTTAGATTTCCCTATTCACCATATACAACACAAAAGATGATTAACTAACTATATATCTTAGCCAAAATCTACAATTTCTGCTACATTTTGGAAACACGTTACAAGTGCTTACTCTTCTAGGAATCATGCGCCTCAAAAGTGCTCTCACATTAAAAGCATATAGATGGTAAATAATTCACGCACATGGACAGAATAGGAGAAAACTTTGGGAAGGAACAAAATTCTACATCCAAGTATCCAAACATTAGTCAGTTGAATCAGTCCATTCTGCAAAGATGAGAATTCCATGGATCCAACAAGAATTTGCCCTAAAGGAACTATCAAGAAATCAAACTGGTGTTACACCCACTACTGAGGACTGATTGTGAGAATCAACACCCATAGGTTCAGACTTGTTGACCAACAAGGCTTGGGTGAGGAAAAGGCCCATTTGGAATCAAGCATCTTTCAATCTCAGAGAGAGAGAGAGATAAACTGACACTACTAGAAGAGTGACCAGATATAACCTCTCTCAGAAGCCCATGTAGAACTAATGCACAACGAATGAGCTGAAAGCAAAAGGAGAGGCACACATAAAAAGCAGATTGTTTTGACATGAAGCAAACCTACCAGATGATAAGTGACCTCATACCAAAATCTCCCTCATGGATTCAGTAGTTAACTAGATCATGCATGACAGAATCGATAAATACATTTCAATGGCATATCCAATGACTATCACAGTACTGCTAACATCAGAAGAATCTATAGTCGTCTTCTGTTATCGATCCATGCCATATTTACTTTGAACATCGAATCTAGCACCTACTTGGCTCCTCCATGATGAAATAGTGGTTAACAGCTCCACTCCTTACCCGTATGCCAAAACCATTACATAAATAAATAAAAAGTCAAGCAAACATAAATTCAGACTTAAATTAAAGACCACATTTGTTATAATTTACATTTCTAGTTTTCTGAATACTTGAGATGTTTTTTCCATACTCTCCCCAATAAAACTTAACAGCTAACTCATAGAAAATGAAGATAAGAGACCATCATCATTGTTATTAGTAGAAGTTTCTTTAGAAACACTTTACCAATTATTTAATAGAATTCTCACTAATTTTCCTGGCCGACTGATTAAATCAATTAACCTAAGATCATATTGCAATAAACATCAGATAGAACAGCTCAAGCTGGTGTGTCAATTGGTTGACCTACTGAACCTAAAACCACATGTTTTCTCCATGTTCCCAGCTTGTAGACAAGATAAGAAAAAGATGCAAAAGAATCAAACTCAAAGAAAAAGGCTAAAAAGTGAAACAGGAAAGGGAAAAGAAGCCAAAAGCTCCTTTTAGAAAGGAGCACCAAACATTTGCTGGATTTAATAAGTTTCAGTACTCACCGGGAGCAATGTAACCGTGTGTGCCAGCAAAACAGCTAGACTCAGAAGCCGTAGAAGACACTTCTGACATTTTTGCAATCCCAAAATCAGCAATTTTCGGCTCATAATCTTCATCAAGTAAAATGTTAGATGATTTGATATCTCTGTGAATAATAGCTGGTGTACAATCATGGTGCAGATAAGCAATCCCCTTTGCAGCTCCCAAAGCAATTTTATACCGTTGATTCCAATCCAATTCTGATTGTCCACCTTTGATTTGTTTGTGCAGAGCATGAAACAGGTTACCTTTGGTCATGAATTCAAACACCAAAAAATTAGAACCACCTCTCATCAAGCAAGCATAGAGCTTCAGTATATTCCTATGCCTAATCTTCCCCAATATCTCCATTTCTGATGTTATAATTTTCACTTCTGTTCCCTTCCATATTTGCTTCACAGCCACCGTCCCACCATTTTTCTTCAGATCCAATCGATAAACTTTTCCTGTGCTCCCACTTCCAACTAAATTCTCTTCTTCTAGATTACAGATTTCATCTGCATCAAATTCCACTTGGTGAAATGACTGGAGTTTCCATTTTGTATACTCTTCCCTTTCCAGGTCACCTTCATTATATGATTCATCAAGCTTGAAGTTTCTGTAGCTTACAAGCAATAACCCAGCTAAAATGACAACCAAGGCCAATGATATAATGCACACCAGAAACAGTTTATTTTCTATAATACTTGGGTGGTTATGGCTTCCATTGCATAAACCAATTTCAGAATCCATCTGGCTACCAAATTTGCTGACAGTACAGAGACCTTTGTTTCCAGAAAATGCCCGGTCTCCACCCATTCTCAGAAGATCGAGTGGAACTCTCCCAGATAACTGGTTACCAGAAAAATCAATGGAACTTAGCTTCAATTTCTGTAAATTCTCAGGAATCAAACCAGAAAGTTTGTTCTGTGAAAGATTCAGAGAGTTCAATGAGCTCAACAGTGATAATGTATTGGGGACATTACCACTCAGAGAATTCCCCGCGATATTTAAGTCCACCAAACTAGTACATTCACCCAGTTGTGATGGTATGGAGCCAGATATCACGTTCCCTTCCAAATGCAAAGATGATAACTGCTTCAAATTTCCTATTTGGGGAGGAATTTCACCAGATATGGTATTATTATTAGCGTATAGCTTCTCCAACTGGGCAAGCTTGCCAATTTCTGATGGAAGCTCACCTGAAAACTTATTGTTCTGTAAAATCAGCTGAGTCAAGCTTGTAGAAAACTCTATTTCTGAGGATATTGCTCCACTAAAGCCATTGTCACCAAAATCTATCATTTTTGCGTTAGGCAGTCCCCATATCCCATCCGCAATCCTCCCAGACAGGAGGTTCTTACTGATTCTGAGCCTCTCAAGAGACTTACAGTCAGCATAGGAATCTGGGAGCTCCCCAGAGAATTTGTTGTCCAGTGCAAGCAAGAATTGCAACTTCTTGTTTTCACATAAGAACCTAGGGAAGCCACCTGAAAAACTCATTATCGGATATGTCGATGCTGTTCAGAGGTGAGAACCGGCCAAAATTTGTGGGGAATTCTCCCGAAAAACTGTTCCCGTAAATAGAAAAGCCATCGAGATGCTGCAAGGATCCAAATCCTGAAGGCAGTTCTCCGGAGAAGTTGTTACCCTGTAACTGAAAAACAACTAAATTCGTCAGATGACCGATCTCCGCAGGCAATTTCCCCGACATTTTGTTTGCAGAAATGTCAAATTCACGCAAAAGGGTGAGATTAGCAAGCTCTGGTGGTATTTCTCCAGTAAAATTGTTTTGATAAAGTTCAATCTTGTAAAGGTTCTGTAGCTTTGAAATTGATTTTGGGAATTTTCCAGAGAGCTTGTTGATACAGATATCCAAAGTTTGCAGGCTCTTCAGGTTGAAAATAGATTCTGGAATCTCACCCCTCCGATTACAATCAGCCAAGTAAAGCCACGTCAGGTTCTCAAAATTTCCAAGATTTTCTGGAATCTCACCATCATCAAAATTATTCTTTCCAAGCCCCAGAGAAACCAACCCTGTCAAATTCCCCACCCAACCGGGGAACTCACCAGAAAAGTAGTTATCAGACAAGTCAAGAATCTGCAAGTTCTTCAAAGCCGACAAATCTGGCACACTGCCCGTAAGATTGTTACCCGTGAGATTGAGAACTTTGAGACTCCTGAAGGAATCAAACTGGAAAGGAAGATTCCCGGAAATCAAATTCGTTGGCAGCACGAGAGAAGTCAGGCTTTTGAGTACAGAAATAGAAGGGGATAACTCGCCGGAGAGAGATTTGTTGTCAAAAGAAATCTCAGTGACTTTGCCGGAAATGGGATCACACGAGATACCAGCGAAATCACAGGGCGATTCAGCTGAACCTTTCCAGCTTTCCATGGCATTTAATGGGTCTTTTAACTGCTTTTTGAATGCCATGAGGGCTTCAGTTTCGACCGTTAAGGCATTGGAAGGAGGCGGGAAAAGGCAACACAAGAAAAGGATGATGGCAGTTAAGAAATGGAGGGAAAAGGGGCCTTTGGCCATTTGAAAAGATAACGAGGTCATAATGGTAACTTGAAATAAGACCCCTTGTTAGAGTCCCGGTCACCGGAAAATGGCCATTGATGTCCGTCTTTTGGTCGGAATTCTTTTAAGACCTGCAACAAAACAGTAACAAACACAGAGAGAGAACATAAGAACAAGAACAAGATGCGTTTCAAACCGCTACTTTCGTTCGGATCTATTGTTAACAGTTTGAGCATTCTGAGTTTAGACTCTACACAGTGTGTTTGGTGACTGAGTTTACTGGGGGTCCACTGCCCGAGTTGAATGGTCAAGCCTTTGTGGATAATACAACTAGATGTGGCATCAAGAGGACCTTGACCTGTGTTGGGTCATAATGGGGCCCGCTTGACACCATATAAGAAGGTGACCCCTACGTATTCACACCCATATGGGTTGCATTAGGATACCAAGAAACAGCAAGAAAATGTAAAATTCCCTCATTTTTTTTATGGGAAGGTAAAAAAAATAAAAAAATAAAAGAAAATGTAAAATTCCCTCATGCATAGAGCATTTGGATACTAGGAATGGGAAATGGGAAAAGGGAAAATTTTATGAGACCCACATCTAAGAAAATGCCGGATAAAAAAAAGCCAACTTTTCACCTGCTCTTGAGACCTAAACCTAAACAAAACTAAGCCATGAGAAACAAAGGACTCTCACCATGTAATTTCTTAGTATCCCAATGCAAACCATATGCTTTAGGAATCGATTCCTCTCTGATCTTGTGCCCTTTCTTTCTATCAGTCTCCAATGAGATTAATACATGTACCCCTTGACTTTGTAAGCTTTTCCTTGCATTTAAAAATTCTTAAATTAATTCAAGGGTACGTATCTTAGTCTCATTGGAGAATGACATAAGAGAAGGACCCAAAATGGTGCAAAATCCCCATATTGAGCACTATCACAATGCATTCAATAAAAAAAAGAAAAAGAAAAAAAAGACACATTCTCTCCTGTTAAATTATTTTTCTAAATCGAATGCATCCAATTACAGCATCAGTGTACGCACCAATGCATGAATTTCGGTGCAAACAATACAAAATCAGTTCCATGAGTAGGTTTATTAATATTTCTTAAGGTTAGGCTTGGCTCATTCTAGAACTATAATTGGGCCACACTATCAATGTGGCAGAACCACATAGAAGCTTTTGGGGGGGGGGGGGGGGGGGGGGGGGGGGGGGGGGGGGGGAGGAACCAACTTTTATTTTTTAATTATAAAATATATATATATATATATATATATATATATATATATATATATATATATATATATATTATTTACATTTTGCCCCCTCCTCCAACCCAACTGATTTGAAATTTCTATTTTTCATAAGAACTCTTCTAAAATTTCTGGTTTGTCCCCCAACTCATTGAAATTTCTATATTTCATGAGAAGTATTAATTGAAAATTTTTTTTGCCCCTCAGATTTGGAGTCCTGGTGGTTCCGTCACTGGGAACACGTAAACAAATCCAAAAAAAAAACAAAATAACATTTTAAATATATTTATATTTAATATAATTAATTAATCAAGCTGATCTTTAATCAATTTAGCCAGCTCATCTCCACTAAAGCTCAAACTCAACTCGTGAGCACAGTCTGCCTTGCCGGCCACATGATGTAGATGTATCCAAGCAAGATTAGTTACAAAACGCCAAACCTGTTTTGGTTTAAAACAGGACCTGTTTGTCTGTGACAGTTTTTTTTTAATGCATTTCGTACAAAATCCATTATCAGAATATGCTCTGTATGCACGTTTCAAACGAAAACCGCACAAAAAACTGTTTAATTTATCCGCACAAACTGCACACACACGTGGGGTGCAAAGGAACACGTGTCATGATAACGTGGTCCACACAGTCAGTGGATGGAAACCGTACAAGCAATCACAACCGAGGTAATTGCATAATGACAATAATGCCCTTCCTTTCCTGAGAACGAAAAATAATAATGGAAGAGAATTTCCGAGGAAATTGTCCATAGTTTTTCCATTAAAAAATAAATAAATTCGTACTTGGTTTGAAAATTCAGAAATAGCAGAAGATTCTTTAACGAGACCTGGTTTGAAATGATTCAAAAGACAGAAGAAAAGAGAATCCGGCCTTCAAAGTCATCAGAATCTCAATTCTACAGACTTTTAGAGGTGAGAGTTGAGACTACTCCCTCACGGAAACCAGACACTTTGCTTTCAAGCGAAATCGATGAAACTCCGTACACGTCAAGTGCAAAAACCCTAAAAGAGTTTCGTTTATATCTTGAGACTTGAATTTCTTACCGGGAGATTCCGATGATGAATTTGAAACTCTCAGTTCCAAAATTCCAAGCTTTCCTCCTTCCTGCTACTCCTCTTTACCGAAGAACTCTTAACTTGTCCTGCTTGGCAGATCAAAATACTGGAAGATGAGACTAAAAAGAAGAAGAACTCCAAAACTAATTAGATCATCAGATTCAGCACCGTTGCCGACATTTCTTCGTACAGAGCAAAGCTACTCGACTGCAACCAAAAATCGGTTTCGAGATCATCGAAAACGGATTCACGAGAGGAAGAGCAGACGAGAAATACTTATCGAACTTTCTGCGACTGAAATCGCGATTCTCGGGAAAACGAACATCTTCTTCACGAAGAACAAAGGAAGTAACTCCCGTGTGCGAACAGCTTTTGCCACGAAACGGAGAGATTCAAGACAAAAGACAAAGCTTTCGGATTTCTGGTTTTAGAAATAACACCCACGAGACACGCCATGGGCTACCATGCTGCCGACACCAGAGTAGTTGGCTCTACTTGGTGCGGAGTGAACGTTAAATCGATCGATCCTAACCGTTCGTTAATTTGTCTTGTGGGACCCATATGCACCATGATTTATTTTGTTTTTATTTTTTGGATCTTATCATATGTGGGACCCGATTTAAAAGAAAAAAAAAATGCTTTTTCTTTAACTGAACAGAAAGCTCCGGGAGAGCTAAGCGGACCTATGTTTACCTAGAAGGTTGATGTTATGGAAGTCTTTTTCTTGGTGGTGTTTCAGTATACCTTGGGAGTTCAATCTACCTGTCCTCCCTGTCCATAGAACAAGCCACGTGGCATGAGATGAGTGCATATTAGTTACAGCAACACCATAGCAAAACCAGGCTGTAATTTGAGCCTGCATTGTCCCTGCTATTTGAGTGAGATGCTGGAACGTGCAGTATAATTTTTTATATTAGAGAGACGATTTCATTCCTCATACAGCACCGATAAGGAATAAAATAAAATATATAAAGTTCACCCTTGTTATAAGCTTAAGTTTTTAGTATGATCGATATTCTACAGGGTATCAGAGCTTTAGAAACCTTCATTTCACCGTTGAGAAAAAAATATTCCATGTGTAGCCCACACATGAGGGGGAGTGTTAAGAGTATAATAAAATATATAAAGTTCACCCTTTGGTAGGGCTTTTGGTTTCTGGATTGTGATAGAATCCAAAATCCAGAGTATGCTAAAGGTGTTTGGTACAAATTATGGCATTGGATTCTAGAATCAAATGTTAGAATTAGGCCAAAAACCACAATCCATAAAAAGGTGGTTTCTAGAGATTTTGGTCATTGGCCGTATAAACCCCAAAACAAGGATTGTGCGGAGTTTCTAAAGAGCCCGACGTTTCCATCTTCTTCGTGGAGCTCTCCTTTGTTCCTCTTGGAACCATTGTAGCCAAATACTCTCTCCCTCTCCTTCCCCTCTCTTTGTCTCTTATCTTCTTCTTCTTCTCTCTCTCTCTCTGATTCTATATATTCAACCCTTTTTCTATGTATTGAGCTCTCTCTCTCTCTCTCTCTCTCTCTCTCTCTCTCTCTCTCTCTCTCTATTGTGGGTTTGGTACAAAATCCATGAGCAATTGGGTATCCAAACAAAATTTTGGATTTTGGTCACTAAAATCAAATTCTAAAATCAGCAATATCCAAACAGGATTCTGGATTTGGAAAATCAACAACAAGAATCTGGATTGTAACAATCCAAATTATAATCGACAATCTAGAAACTAGAAGTCCTACCAAATGACCTCTTAGTTTCTTGAGGGAGTTACAAACTTACATATATAGGCCTTCATCTTTCCTCCCAAATAATGGAAGACTCGAGATCTCACACATGATGGGCACTTTTTCAAGTGGGCCACGTGTTAAATACTTAGAACAATGAAAAAAAATTGATCATGAAATGCTGCAAGTAGCAGCGTTCCCGAACCGGACGAAACGTGATATAGCTTTAGTTGATATTTGATACACGGATGGACATCATATGTAGCAGAGGCTGCATACAGCCTCTCACATGAAGGCTATGGGCCCCCAAATGAATGGTGGGGCCCTCCAATGAATGGTGGGACCCACCCTCTGCATGTGAGAGGTTGTATGCAGCCTCCACTGCAGAGGATGCGAGTCCTTGATATACACGCAAGTGAGATATAGATCTATTGCATAATTGAGATGCACGGATTTGTCCTTGCCAAGATAATAAGGCCACTGACTCTTGGTGCCTTATCATCTTGGCCAAGGTGATATATAGATCTATATATAACACGAGGTGCTCTTTTGGGAAGGGTGCCTAAATTAATAGCTTTTTTTTTTTTCCATATCACTCTTGAAATTATATGCCATAATATATTAATGTAGGTTTGTTATTGTCTTTCTGCTCTTACCACGTTAGATAATCAGTTACATTCCCTTGAAGCCATGAAACTGTCACGTAAGTGTTTCAATCCTACATTTTCTCTAACTATCTACACTCAAAATCATGGCGATAACTATATGTTTACATCCTTTTTTTTTTCTACATACCTGCAGTATTGCACGTGTGCATTACTAATATATAAAACGCGAGACGGTCCTTTGGGAAGCATGCCAACAATAACATGCATCTTTACCAAAACCCTCATACATCATTGATAAGTTTCATTCTACCAAAAAAAAAATCATTGATAAGTTTCATTAATAAAAAGGAATATAATAGTTATAACTGTTTCTATTCAATTAAAACTTCAGCGAAACTATTCCCCACCCTTTTTCTTTTTTATGTTCGAACAGTACCCCACGTCACCTTGCTAGTGGGACAGAAATGGAGGGACCCATATATCAAAACAAAGGATACGCGTTTCGATTCGCTTGGTGCGGGTGAAAAGGGACAAAAGAAGAAATGAACTGACGTGACCAAAACTGGAAAGCGATTTCTGTTGAAACAAATCCGGAAACGGAAACGCAGCTGTCAGACACGTCACAACAAGTGCAGCTACTGACACTTTTAAGTCGGTTCCCATCCTGCAATCTTATTTTCAGCTTTTTCAGCTTTTCACAAGATTGTTAAAAAATTTATGGATATAACATTCACAATACACATGACATGATTCTAATGCAGCTTCAGATAAGGTTGTAGATAAAGGTCTCACAGGATCTCAATTGCTTTTAAGTTAGTTTCTAATTATGTTCCAATATAATTATTGTTTACTTAGTTTCTAATATTAAGCAAAAGACTTCGTAGCAGCTTCCAATTCCTAGAAAGAAATAATTCTATAGGTATGTGGAGTTTCCAAAAACGTATTATCTACCCACATAAAAGAAAATTGGTTTGTATGCTAAATATATATGGGATAATTTCAGTTTATCCCTTGAGGTTTCAGACAATCTACTTTCCCTTTGGAGGTTTTCGAAATACCTGTTTGCCTCCTTAAGGTTTAATGTATATAACAGTTTCCCTCTTCTAAGTGTTTGACCGATGAGGTGGTAAAAGAAAGAAAAGAAAGGAAAAAGAAACATATATTAACAACTTTGCTCCTTCTATTCTAATTGACTAAAAGGTAAACTTAGTAAATTAGTATTTTAAAACCCTCAAAGGGGATGGTGGGATTATATGAAACCTCAATGGGATAAACTGTAATTATCCATATATATAAAGTAAAGCGCCCCTTGGGAATCGTGCCAAATAAATTGTGCAAGTTTCCAAAACAACACTTAAACATCATTGTAAAGATTTATTAATAAAAAGGTACAATAGTCAAAACTGTCTCAATTTTTTAAAACCTTAAACAATCAGTTGCAAAACTGTTCTTCCCCTTCTAACTCTTTCTTCACACGTGCAGTAATGCACGTGCACACAGCTAGTATATATAAAGCCAACCTCCTATTTTCTGCCTGACATTTTATATCCAAAGTGCCCTCCAATTTTTTCCAAATTTATTTCAATAACCAAGGTTTGTTAATGGCACGTGTATGAGTATCATAACTATCGTCATAACATTCTACTCCCAAAAGTCTCTTCTTCTTTTCTAATTCTTTTGCTATGTGCATTGCGCGTGCATTCCCGTAGTTTTACTAACTTGAAGCCAATCAAAACTTGACATGAAATGTAAGTCATTACCAAGCTAAAAAAGTCAATTCATGCAATTGATATGAAAAATTTTGAAATCCAACTTCTCAAGTTTACTAACAAAGCTTCCTCACTTTAGAGGATCTATATCTATAATATATCATATAAAGGGATATCGAGGATGAAGAGATTCTACTATATCATATAATAATACATATGGTATTTATATCTATACTATTGTTAAAGCGACTAAGAATATTCCTCAGGATTTTGGCCGGCCTCTTTATTGGCTACAAAAAGTGCTTCGAAAATCTTTAAAAGACTCCTTTGTCCAATAAAAACTACTCATCAAAGCATAATACCCATTGGTAATTTTGTAAAAGAGTCATATCTTCTCATAAGTACTACTCCTCTTACGCGTAATAATGCACGTGCCTCTTCTAGTTATATATAAAAGGGAAATCAGTGATGGGGAGATTCTAGCCGACATTTCGTTTTTCACTTTACCCTCCACACTATTCTTATACCTATTTCTATTTTTTGTAAAATATACCCTAAAAACTTTAAAATACTTATATATCCCTTCAACAATTATAATAATTACTCACAATTAGATTCTATGTACGTGCACCCCCTCCACTAATCTATATCTATACTATATATAACGAAAATATGTCCCTTGGGAAGCGTGCCAACAACAATGCACGACTTCCCCAAAAACCCTTACCGTTTGTTGTTAAGGCATATTAAGGTTTAAAATAGTCAAAACTTTGTCTATTCGTTTAAAATCTGGATAGTTGCAAAATTGTTCCCTCCCTCTACGTGCACACCCTGCTATTTTTTTATATAAAGCAAAGAACATAGATTTTGAAATAACATTTTATTTTTGGAAAAAAATCAATTAACATTTGGTAAACCATCTTAATTATCAATGATCCAATACATAATTAAATAGAAATCACTTATAAAAATTTTCTTATTCGATCAACATAAATTTTCTTGATCTAATCGAAATGTGACTCAATCGCAACCCTAAGACCCCATTTCATGCCAACCCAAAACAGGCTGCATTCAGACATACTGGCAGGTCGAATTAGAAAATGCAACCCCCAACCATTCATCACCCATTAAGAGTGGGTCCTACATACGGGCAATCTCATTGCTGGTTACTCGCCAACGCGCGAGTGGGTAAAATTGAAAGAAAGGCCTTAACTTGTTGCCAAACAAGTAGTAGCGATTAGTGAGATGCAAGCCCTCTGGCAAACAAACACCACCATGAGTCATTGCAAGCTGTAAAGTAGTTGCAGACATCTCTTTTAAGTTCTGTTGTTGTCTTCCCAATTTTTTTATTATATAATATACGTTTTTCCAAATATTATTAAAAATTACAATTATATGAAAAGAAGAGGGGTAATATGGGCATCTAATGTCACCACTCACTTTGCTTTTGAATCACCCCCACTTGGCCTTTCCATTTGCAGTTTGTGGGAGTCACTTCAAGCTTGAATAAGATATATGAAAGGATTGATTGATGGACTCATTGCAACAACAAACAATGGAGTGTAAGATTAGTTTTTTGTCCCTTTCTTGTAGGATTATCTTCATTTCTATAATAATATTAATATTTTTATTAATATTAATAACATTAATTAACATTGGTATTTTTTTTTAATTTTGTGTATTATTAGAATATAAAAGAAGTGAGGAGGGCCATAAGATTGTGACAATGGCATTACTTGAAGGCTAAACCACTTAGTTTTATAATTAGGGCTCTTGTGTACTCTCCTAATCGGCGGATATACGTGTCTTATCCGCTACGTATACTCCTCGCATACGGACCATTTGTTAATCATTTGGAGTAGTAGATTAAGTCAAGCATTTCATTACTTATTGAGGAATGTTTTAGGAATTAGGGTTGTAGGTAGAATTTGGTGAGCTGCTTGAGCTTATAGATAGTGAATTCTAGATAAATGACTCAAGGGATTGAAATAATGATGTTTAGTTAATACATTTAGCTTAATATCTTGTTAGGATAAACTGACAAAGTGATGAGATATATCTCAAATTGTAGAGGTTATAAGACCCACTATGAATGTGTCTTGGTTCAAAGAATGTTGTAGGTCCCATGCTAAATGGGCTGGGGCAGAACTCTTGCTAGGAAGTGTCCACTTTCCCTTCACAGCTTTGTGCATAAAGCTGCATTTTTATTGGCTTATGTGCTTTTTATATACTCCATGTGAAATGCAATATCTTCATTATATTGTTAGTTGGCCCCACCTTGCATATTAAGTTCCAGCCTCAAAATCAGTTTCTTCAGCAAAAAGGGTTCTGCTAAATCCAAGTTCTATGTGATACAAAACAAGAAAAGGCATTCTAATTCTAGTATAATTTCTTTTACATATGAAGAGATAATGAAGCAAGAGTAGTATTTTAGAGGTTAGTCCCAAGGTTTTTGAGATATCTTTTGAAAGTAATTTTTTTTTCCTAGTTATTTAATTTTCATGGGTCATTATAATTTGAATGGGAGTCTCCTATATTCTATTATAAGGTGACTACATTTGACTGAGTGGTCATGGCAATCATGAATTGATGACTTACCCACTAGTGACAGTATATTTCTTGGAAATAGTATTGAAAGGGAATTTGACACAATGACACTTAAAAAAGTAGGGGTTTTTGGGTGACCTTGACCAATATATATCAAGGACATCATATCAAAGGTGAATTGATTGGACAATTCAAAGATGAGCTCAGCAATTCAATGGCTGGAATTTGTGTTCTTAAACAACTTAAAATCTTCCTCTTACTGTGTGCCTCTTTTCCTTTTTCCTTTATCTTTAGGCCCGGTTGTCTTCCAGAGTTAAGGTCAAATTCGAAGCAAGAATTCGAATTGCACTCTTAATTCCAAATTTTTTTAATTGGTTAAATATTTTAAGGGTGAAATTATAATTCGGCCCAATTCCGATCAATTTATTTTTAATATCTTTTTTAGTTAACCAAATTCACATTATGATCTCCAAAAGCTCAAAATTTTCAACCCAAGAATTCGGATATATATCATCTTTAGTCGTTAAAAAAATCCGTTTTTCTAAAGAATGATGTAGAGAAAGAGTCAGAGAGGGGAATGTTCTAGAGAGAGAGTTCTAGAGAAAATCTTAGAGAGAGAAAACCTCAAGAGATAATTTAGATTGTTAATATATCGTATTTGTGTCATTTGATATAAATATTTGCACCTTCACTTATTAGCTTAAGCTTTTAGGTACAATGATTATTTAACAAAGAAAAAGGGTTTTAGAAAAAGGAACACGATCTAGAATGAGAAACTCCTAGAGAGAGAAAAAAGGAAAAAGTTTATATTATTATCTGTTTCTATAATTAAGAAATTATCACTAAATTTTATAAGTTCATTCAACCAATGGAATTAGAATTTAACCTAATCCTTATCTAATTCCAAATTTCAATTTTTCTTGTCATCTAATCACAAGAATTTGAATTAAATTAATACTCAATTCTTAGTAAATTGAAATTTTAAAAATATAATAAAAAGCACCAATAACAACAAAGTTCACGCGTACCCCGTTTACGATTCATTTCCTTTAACCCTAGAATCCGGTGATACCGTGATACCACCGACTGAGATGTGTTTTGGGATGTTAGGCCCCTATTGAAACAGGCATCCATTTGTCCATTTCACACCGGACCACTAAATTATTGAGTGGTATCAAAGGAAACACGGTAGTTCTTATTTTCATTTATTTTTCCCCATAAGTCTATATTTTACGAAAATTAGGTGTTTTAAAATTGGACGAAAATACAAATATGAAGGGTTCCAAAAGTTCAAGTCGTCAATTTTGACGAGTCTTACGGAGCTTTTGAACGATAGTTTCTGACCAGTCAAAATGTCTAAGCCAAAATCTAAACATATTCTTACAAGTTTTTTGCTTAATATAAGTTTGTGCTAACCCAAGGGAATGCAATTGAGATCCTGTGGAGCCTCTTTATGCTTTTTTATTTGGAGTCTCCATAGGATCATACCATGTATATTAAATTTTTAATTACATTTGGCACAATCCTATGAAAAGCTCTAATAAGGGTGCAGATAGAAACTCCATAAGATGTGAACTGTCTCATATACCTTATCAGGTATCCATCCGTTTCTAACGTGGGATTCATTTCATATGTCTTATCGGGTATCCATCCGTTTCTAACACGGGATCGATGGATTTTACAATGTACATATAAACTTAGTATTGTAAAGGGAGCCCTGATTTGACATTTCAATTTACTAGCAATTGTGAACGTGCGTTGCTCGTTGGCAATGATTTCATCCTTTTGGAATTTTTTAGCAATTGATTTTTAATATTAAATCAAAAATATTTTATATTTTGCATTATTCAAATAATTATAAGGTGTCTTATATTATTATAAAATCATAGAATGCACATTTGATTTGATTTTTATTATGAAGATTTTTATTATCAAGTTAAAAAAGTATTTTTATTTCTTGAATTATTTTAAAAATTATAATGTATCTTGTATTCTTATAAAGTCATAGTTTAAGATTATACTCTTTCTATAAGATTATACTTCTCCTTTTGAATATTTTTTTTATGTAACTTCATATTGAAATTTTATTTAATTCATACTCATTTTTATTCTTACGAATTCATTCTACTAAATTGGGACTTAAAATACGGTAGGCACTTTTGAGAAAGAAATTCTAAGCAACTGTGTTTTTAGCATGTGAAAATATAAAATATTAAATTACTTCATCTTTTTGTTAATAGTTAGTTCCTTACGGTATTTTTATTTTTAAAAATATTTTCTTAACAATAATTCTTATTTTAAACACTTCCTCATTTATATTATAATGTATTATATTATGCTAAGATAATACAATATAATATGATATTAAACATCATCAATATGTTTCCATTACAATTATATTATATATTGAGGGTAGACAGTAATCTTAATATTATATTATGGGTAGATAATAACCCAAATCTATAACAAAGACATGTCCTTTTTTTTAATATAAAATTTAAGGACATATTCTACCAATATTTTAACATGATCTTTTATTTATATTTGAGCTATTAATCTTTTAAATTTAACTCTAATTTTTTTATT
Organism: Buxus sempervirens; assembly: GCA_947561395.2. Classification (NCBI taxonomy): domain Eukaryota; kingdom Viridiplantae; phylum Streptophyta; class Magnoliopsida; order Buxales; family Buxaceae; genus Buxus; species Buxus sempervirens. Next base: position 46,996,849 of record OX387184.1, on the reverse strand, counting down.
ATAATAAATTTATATGAGCTCCTAATTCAACTCAAATGATTATAATTATTTTTACATACTTTCAAAAGTTATTTTAAGCCCCTATTTATTTGGAAATAAACATATATTATTGTTTATATATTTTTTATTATAGACATATTGAAAAAATGATGAATTTTATAAACATATTATTTTAGTTAAGAATAAAAATATTTGTTTTCATCGTAGTCAGATAAAAGAACAGAATTTAACAAATATGTTGCTTTAATTAGAAAATAAATGTGTTTTATTATTATTATTTTTGTTTGCATCGTATATTTAAAAGCAATCATAATAAAAGAGAACTGTAGAGAGAACATTTGAAACTTTTATTGGAAATACTGAGTATTTCTTCTAATGGGATTTATTGTTCCCAAATTAAAGTTCAATATGTTAATATCTGCACAATAACAATAATTATTCATTTCAGTGAAACATTAATTCAATGAAGTGGAATAAAATGCAATATATTACATAGCTTAATAATAATCAATAAAGTAAATAAACTTGCTCGGAAAATAGCAGCCTTTAAATCATTAGATTGAATACTATGCTGGGGACCTGGGGTAACAAATACTTTTATAAAAAATTTTGTTATTTTTTATTTTGCCATATTAAAAAAAAAATCCTATTATTTAACTTGTAGTATGGCAAATAAGTTATTATTCTACCTTATTATTTAATATAAGAAAATTATTTGCACAAGCAAAATAAATAAAATTTTATTTAGAATTCACTTTTACATATTAATATAATTATGTATACTAATTTTTCTACATAAATATTCTTATATTATGATTGACAAACAATTTTTTTTACATATAGTTATTCATAAATAATAATTATATATATAGTAGCCAATATATATTTATATTAAAATACATTTAAATAGAAATTTAATAATCAATTAAAATCCAATATATGAAATAATATTCTATCTTTTTTTTTTAAATTAATCACAACATTAATTAGATAAGGATTCTTGATTATAGTATGATTCTCTCTTTTTTTAATCCATAATTATCGTGGGAGTCAAGATAAAGATTTTTTTTTCTTACAATGAAATTAATAAAAATAAAATATTTAGATAGAATTCTAGAAAAGTAACAAAATATTATTATTAATTGAAAAATATAAGATAAGAGCAAATGATCCTATTTATTTTTTTTCTTTTACTCTAAAAGAGAAAGATTATTTTAATAAAAATAGTATAAAATAAAAACGTTATAAATAATTCCAGGTTTGGTAGCTCAATTTTGTTTTCTTTAAGGATCAATGATATAGGACTCTAAAAGGGCTAAATGATTTCGCATAAAAAAGGATAATAGGCTATTATCATTGATAAAATTTCAGATAAGAACAAAATAAAAGTTATCCTCATACATTATTAATTAATAGTCGAATTAATCTCTTATTAATTAGAAAATATTTCTAATTTTAGTGGAATCTCCTTTTTTTTGTATTTTTGTATTTTTTTTGTTTTTGTTTTTGTGGGATTTGCTTATTTTGATTTTATTAGATAAGGATTTGGAATTGATCATTTGGATTATCAAACAATATATGACTCTAAAGGATAAACATCTTTCATTTAAAAAATATTTTTTTCCCTTAATCCCTTCAAACCCTACAAAGAGATATTTTATTTAATTCATTCCCCCAAGTCTAGACTCTAAAATTAAAAAAAATTTTCCTCTTTTTCAAAATATATGAATAACGGTAATATTTATTTGAGAATTAATCTTAAAGAAAAATAGAAAATTTCTCTACTATATTACTTATTAATTTAAATAAATCTCTTATTAATTATACAATTATAAGAGAAATCATTAAAACATAAAGTAAAGGTAATTTTGAAATTAAATATTTAGTTATAAGTGTAGATTATTTATTTATAATTCTTTAAGATAAGCATGATTACAGTTTATCTAATTTAGTGGATTCATTAGACTCACAGCAATAGCAAATATATATATATATATTGAAATTAAATATTTGAGGATAAATAAAGCTTATTTAATCAGATAATTTAAGTAAAAAGGTAATATTGAAATTATCTAAAGAAACCATTTTTATTTAAGTAAACAGTATTTTTGCAATTAAATATTATAGAGAAGGGTAATTTAGGTATGTGAACATCTCTAGCTACAAAGAGAAGGTGGATTATGCTACTCCTATAATGATTATGCACACTTGCTTCATAGGATAAGATTTACATCTCAAGCCTTTTTCTTGTATCAGTAAAACTACTTATTTCTCAGAGAATTTTTTCCTTATATTTAGTAAATTTTTTCTTCTTTTTAGAAATTCTTTTTTATCTATTCTTATGGACTTTTCTCATATGTGTGGATTTTTATATACTTTTTAAGATATTTTCTTCCTTTATTCTTATTTTTTTAAATTTTCCTAGGCCTTCCTGGCCACATTGTCATCTAGTACCAGCCGGAATTTTCCAGTACAACCAGCACCAGTCACAGCCGGTAATGGTACCGATACCAGTATTTTCAGCCTTGTTTTAAACTTGAAGCTGGGTACTGCATTTGTTTACATTATGCACCCATTGTAGTTTGGTCAAATAGTTTTGGACCTATAATAGATGAATTCAGCAACAAGAACTTGTAAAGCACAAGGGGATAAGCTATTAAAGTAACCTGAAATGAGAGCTCATTGGACTTCTGATTCTATTCTAGCTTACAAAGTCCATGGAAGATAAATACATTTAAAATTCTACCGACTCCGAAGGATATAAATAGAGATGTACTGAAAACCTAACCAATACAAATATGAAAATGGCAGATTTAAAGTTCCTACAACTATGAACAGCTACTGCAAACATCAATTATTTTTCAAAACATAAGGATGTTTAGGATAAAACTACCTTGTCTCACCCTCAATGGCTTTGCTTCAGAGTAGTACGATTCCTTCCCATCGATGGGCAAAACAGACAACCCATTTCAATATGCAGCCACAAGAAAGATTTGAAGTCTGACCCTGAAAAGCTGCATCTTCATCTTGAATTTAGAGTATTAAGATGGACCCGTTACCCCAGGAAAGAGTTCCGAGATTTTATTGAAGACGTCCATAACCTGAAATGAGAAATAGGACCACAATTTTAGAAAATAAATAAGTATTCATACAAAATGAGATGGAAATTCAGAAAGGAACATATGTAATGAAGCTCCGTGTCGGGGTTTGTTTGCATGCACACTTAGATATATTTAAATAGATGTAACTAGATTGTACTATAGCTTCTTGAAAAAACAAATCAAGAACCTTAAAATTTAATCACGGATGTATATTTTCATGTCCCCACTCTCCAAGGCAAATGGTAGATGAAAACAAGTGACATGATAAAATGAGTTGAAGGATGCAACTAGAAGATACAATATTTTCTGTCAGGCATCCAGATCAAATTTCATAATCTGGGCTACCTTTGGGTTTGCTTCCTACTAATATTTCTTAATTTTCCAGATTTCAACATTTTAATTTGTTCATCATACAGCCTTTAAATTTGTTCATCAGATACCATTGAGGCTAATAGTGAACCCAGTAACTATCAACAAAGTTCATATACCTCACATATTTTTAATATGTTTCTCATCAAAGTAAAAATGTATTAGATATTTTATATTTAAGTTACACTACCTCCCTTAATAGTTTCTGACAACTGCAAATACCTCCCCGAGGTTTCTGAAATGGCACCAACCTCCCTTGTCAGACATGAGAAGTAACAAAAGTAGTAATATGACAATTTTAGCCCTTATTATTTTTTATCTAAGATAATAAAAAGTTGAAAATTAAATCACTTATGATTTTTGAATTGATTATTACTATTTTTTTAACCTTTAAAAAATTACTTTTTATTATTAAAAATCTCAATATCTTAAACTTTTAGTGCTTAAAGAAGGGTAAATTTGGTAAAGAACATTCAAAGTTTAATAATGTTTGTACAAAAGAGAAAAACATGTAATAGACAGTAAAACCAGAAGGGAGGTTGGTGTCATTTCAGAAACCTCAGAAGAGGTAAATCAGTTGTTAGAAACCAGGATGGAGGTAAGCGTAATTTTCTCTTTATATTTTTAAATACAGGATTCATTAACTTGGGTGGCTTTGTGATTCAAAAATTTTCCAGTATCTCTGCATGTTGTGAGTAGCAGATACACCTGTTAAAACCCGCAATTAGAGGAATGCTTAAACTTATTTGTTGACACAGTATACTAAAAAAGGAGCAAGGCCAACCTAAAACATCATGGCATAGCATCATACTGCCTCTCAACACAAGAAGTACATGAACCACATTCTGAACAGAACTTAAAATGTTACCACTGACAAAATCACCATATCTCCAATATCAAGGTAAACCAAAACAGAAAAAGAGAAACCTATCTCGGTATCTCCCAACAGCAAGCCTGAGAATTAAAATCACTTCATAAGGACTGCAGAATCTCTAAGTCGAACAACATTTGGTTGGAAGATGTGACCAGATTGAAGCCTGTTTTTTGCTTCAATTTGAGAAATTTCAAAGTTGCTTTAGAGAATTGCCTTTCATAATCGTAAGTTTATAAATCTCTTTCTATTTATTATCTTTCTCTAGAATGTAGTTTTGAATGATATAGCATATCCAAGTCAACTTATACAATTTATCATGCCATTGAATTAAAAGAGTTAAACCAGAAAAAAGTCTCTGGTAAAACTCAACTTTCAATTTTCTTTAACGTATAAAACATTCTGTTGTAGAATCAACAAGGTTAAGTAACAACAAAGAATGATATATAGATTGTCCAGAGAACTTTTACTTTTGAGTAAAAGATAGTAGTTTAAATCAATTTTAATTACTCTAGAATTACGCTATTTTGAAACCCATTTTGGCATGTTGCCCACCGGATAAATATTATAAACCCGTAATCAAAGATACCTTATAAAAACATTATTAACAGCATTCCAACAGCTAAAGTTAGCTTGCCAATAGATCGACCGTGCTTTATTCTTCGACAATTCTAAAAACAAAATAACACTTCTTTTTAAATATCTATAGCATGAAAAAAATGATTGTTACTGTTAGCAACTCACTTAAAAAAAAGGGAGTTGTGCAATAACTAGGTAATGCTTGGAAATGGTATGATGAAAATATTACTTTTATTAAAATAAAGAAGTTATTTTACAAAAAAAAATTTAAGAGTTTATAAAACTCATGTTTATATATAATTTATTTGTGATTAACTTTATGGTTTCTTGCTAAACATTCCCATTTCATACTAACATTAATTCTGATCCAATAGAACTCTGCCAAGAGTTTCGTTTGACAGACTATTTACTACAGAATCAACTAGCCAAAATTGACTTCTCAATAACTTAAATAAAACTAAAATTTCAGTTTAATTTGTACAATGTAGAAACTGTTTATAACTTATCACTAACACTGTAACCTATATTTTAAGTATGTGATGTAAACTAAATTATGCCAACTTCAGTCACCAACTAGGTTTTCATGTGGCTACAAGTCACACCTGAGATAATTTTTTTCTTTTTTGATCTACTAATATGTCATATTATTGATTTTAGTTCTGCTGTTAAAAGTAATTTTTCAATGTTATTACATCACAAATGTGTGTCAGGAATGTTTTATTTCTTTATACATATTTTCCATGCTTACATAGTTCTTTTTCTGATATATTGACTTATTTCTAATGTAGTCAGACATTGGCCATCATATCTCAAGTTGTATTGTATGCTTTCTGTTTTCACTGCAACATTGTCCTTATTTCTTGCTTTTCTATGTGAATTTTATATTTGTTAAGATATATACCTTTCACAACTTGATTGTAGTTTTTTCAATGGAATGGAATTTAGTCAAAATGAGAGGATGCTGAAATTCTCATTCTGCTTGGAACATAAAGTTAAAATTCCATGTGGCAACTATTAATCAACAGTTGAGAGACAAATGCCCAATCAATGAAACATCCCGTATCTAACCTTTTGATCAAACAACATATCTTGCATACCAGAAATTTATTGCAGCCTCACAGGAAATAGTAATGCTACTGACATGACATGAAATATGCTACAGAAATGAAATATGCCACATAAATAGGATCAGTAGAGTTAGCCATGTTAAATAGATACAAATTGTGAGAAATATGGAAGATGGTTTGGAAAGCACACTTTTTTCATGATACAATATTAGACAAACAATCATCTGAGCAGATGTCAAGAGTGGCAATGTGGTCACAAAGTGAAAGGTATAATTTAGTGGAACATTTTCCTGTCACAGTCAATAATTCACTGAATTTTCTTGTAAACTATCCACAAGCACACCTTAGAAAAACACTTAGTTTTGGGAAAAAATGAGATCAAGAACGTAGGTTTCCAGAAACAGAAGCTATTCACATTCAAAATTAACAAGAGAAAATATTTAATCTTACCTCCTTGTCATTTTGATACTTTGCAATACTCATAGGGTTCTGTGAACACTGCAACACGAAAAAAAATCAGATGGTCATCTAAACACAAAACAAATAATTTAAGTGCCGACATACATCCATTATAGCAGCTTGTACTCTTGGATTTTGAAATGCCATGGCAACTTCGGGATTGGCCATTATTTTTGAAATAACTTCCTCAGGTGTAAGCCCAATCTGATCTGCATAACGGTTATACAGAAATAAATATAAACGAAATAAGAAAAACAACTTCATTCGACTGATGGTCGATAATTCACATATTTACTGAACTGCAGATCTCTAAATAATTTCAGAAGAATGGGGGAAAACGCTTGGTCATTGTCAGAACCCCAATTTTGGGGATTTTAATTGAAAAAACAGAAAAGGAATTTTTGAAATAAAAATTGAAAAATAGGGGGAAAGTGAAAATTTTAAAATTAATTTTGTACCCTTAAGTTTTCAAAATATCAGAAAGGGAATTAACTTTTTCGAATTTACAAAATCTGCTCTGGGATTTCAAACGAACAGAAAGTTTCTGTTCTTGATCGTGGGTTGCTATTTAGCAACCAAAATCAAAGGGGAATCGTCTAAAATTGAATCCCATGATTAAAGAATGAGATTAAGAGAAGAATAGAAGGATTTAGTAAGTCGTTTCAGATTTGGGGGAATTTCCCAAACGACTGTTTCCATTATTGAAACCCTCTTCTCTCTTTTAAAAACAGCTCCTTCTATCATTTTGAAGGGGGAACCTTCTGCTGTTGGGGGGAAATTTTCAGAACTCAATCAAGTCAAGCAATCGATAATTCTCTCCATCGCAGCAACAAACCCTTCTCACTCAGTCGCTCTGTTTCTCTATTTCTCTCCATCTCCTGCCGCCATCTCCTGGTCACAAACCATCCTGTCATAACCATCTTCTCTCATCTCTTTCACGCTCTCCCGCTCTCTGTTGCTGCTCACTCTTCCTCACTGTTGCAGTCAAACCCCTCTCAACCCATCTTCTCTCTCCGTCTCGCATACCATCTCTGTCGCACCTCTCTGTTGCTGGTTTCTCTTAGTCGCACCCTCCCATCAGAGGCAATTTTTGGAATCAGTTGCTGCTCCTTCCCTGTCGTAATTAGCTTTTCTCCTGGAACTGCTCGTGGCCTTTCTCTTCTGAGAAGAATCAAAGTAGCAGTAGCCTTTTTTGCATAACATTCCAGTGAAGTTTACAATCGACAGGTAAGCCTCATACCCTTGCTGTTTGCATCTACTCAATTATAATCAACTCATTCATCTATTGAAATAGTTTATGGTTGGAGAGAGTTAGTCTGACATTAAACAAATGTCCAGAAACGAGTTATGCTACAGTTTTTTTTTTTTTCTTTTTTCATGTAAAATGGGTGTTCAATTAGTCAACCGTGTTCTTTATTTGCATTTTTTTATGTAACATGATCTCTATTATTTTTATGTATGTAATTAATAGTATGATTTCTGTTATTTCGTTTTTAGGCTATATGGATTATTTCATCTCAAAAAAAATGGGGGAACATAGATTATAATGGTTATATAACTTGCAATAAAGATTAGTATTATTTGATCTTTTAATTAGTTTAGAACCATAGGATTAAAAAAACAAAAAAAAGAAAAAACTTGTCATTATGAAATTCTGGAACAATAGGCTGTACAAATTTTAGAAATTTAGAAACATTTAGAAAATTAGAAATTTTCCTTTTTTAGTAAATTTAGAAACTTTCCTTTTTAATATTTCGAAATTTGTAAATATTATTACATATTTTAGAAATTTAGAAACATTTAGAAAATTATAAAATTTCCTTTTTTAGTAAATTTAGAAACTTTCCTTTTTAATTTTTGAAATTTGTAAATATTAGGATTTTAGAAATAATTATCTTGTATAAAATCTAACAAATTTAGAAATGTTTCCTTTTTAGGATTTGTATATTTTAGTAAATTTAGAAACATATAGAAATTTAGAAACTTTCCTTTTTAATATTTAGAAATTTGTAAATATTAGAAATAATTACCTTGTATAAAATTTAACAAACTTAGAAATTTTCCTTTTTTTTAGATTTGTATTTAGCAAATTTAGATAATTAGAAATTTCCCTTTTTAGTAAATTTAGAAACTTTCCTTTTTAATATTTAGAAATTTGTAAATATTAGAAATAATTACCTTGTATAAAATTTAACAAACTTAGGAACTTTCCTTAGCATTTGTAAATATTTAAAAATTTTGAAATTGTAAATAAATAATTTCTTTTTAGGGTCAAATTTAGATAAGGTAACTGGTTCATTGAACCAGGGGTTGTTGGGTGCCTAACACCTTCCCAATCACTTAATTGAACCCCCTAACCCAGAAATCTGGTTAGACAAATTTTAAATTCTCATGTGATTAATTAATTTTCTTGGTGCCCATCCACACCCAAAAATTGAACCATGGATGGTGGCGACTCCATTGACCCAAACCGACCCCCATAGGCCGTGTTCCCACAGTCATAAACAGATATATTAGCAGGAGGTAACGGATGAGGGATGACAATATGTCAGATAGAAAGTTACACGGGCATTATCAATTATCATGCTCCATTGTGTTTCAAAACTTGTACAACACCAGGTTGCATAGGTTTATCAGGCATATATGGTTCAACTGTTAGTGTGCAGCTGTGTGTGTGGGTGTAAATCCTTAAAACTGTGTATTATATTCTTTCCTTGTATAGTGTTACCCATAGATAGGCAACAGCTATATATAGTTTCCTTGTTTAAGGAAATTCCACAGATAGGATATAGCGGTATATATAGTTTCCTTGTTAGGGAGATTATAATTGATAGCAGATTGATTGTAGGCTGTAATTAAGGTCAGAATTTACTATTTAATAAGAGTAACTCTCCATTGAGAGGCATTCAGACCATTTGACATGGTATCGGAGCTGCAAGACCTTAGGAGGTTCCCTCTTATAGCTTTACTCACCATGAGAAGCGATTCTTTCAGCTTTGTGGGTCTATAGATGCTTCACGTCTGTTGCATAGGCCAACAGTGGCCTCGTTCCATTACTGTGTATTTGCAAGGGCCATTTTTCAGTAATTTAGAATTTATTTGTTTGTGTTTTTCTGTTTTTGATGTTCACACTTTATATGCCCACTATTCCTACAATAACAAATTTAGTAGCAGCCATACATCCCAAGTGGCCATGAAATGGCTGCAACAAAAAGGATTACATATTCAACAGAAAACAAAAGGATCAAATCAATGAGTAACTATTTCTAGCTAACTCATGATTGTAAATATGCACTGAAGCAGAGAAATGAAGATATTTAACCAGCTAATGACTCCATGATCTGTATGATACATATAAAATCTCCCCAAAATCACAGGTTAATATCACTAAGGATCCCAATATTGTCCTAGCACCATTCATAGAACAGCCAAGAGCAAGTAATTATCTAGGCAAAAGTTCTGAAAATTATTTTATGGAGTCAAATAGATGGTATAACTGAATTGAGGCATAAATAAAGATAAGCTTTAGGTTTCTTTTCATGCCAGTCATTCACCAACTTATGACAGGAATCTTTAACAATTATATATGTTGGTCGTAAAATCAGGAAACAAGATTTAGCACAAGCATCAATTGATAACACTCCTTTTGAATTTTATGTTCATGAATGAACCAATTTATCTCAGTACTTTGATACCTCAGAAAGACATTTTTAATCTCTAGACGACATTTTGGGTTCTTATATGAATACTTTTAGGCTTTTAGCTCCTGAAAATGGCTCTACTTTTTGCGGACCACATAGAAGCATCCTATGCAGAAATCACCTTATCATTCATGAATCATTAGGACATGAATTTTTTCTTTTTACTACTTGTAGAAACACAATCACATTACTGCTAATTGTGCCTCTCAACGCAATGATGTCATAGCATCATGTAACATTATTTATGATTTGAAAAGGTGGTCAGTACTGCAACCTCATTAGTAATCATTATAAAAAGGAATTAAATTTTGGCAAAAAGGGGAAGACCACAGAAATTTACGGTTAACTGCATCCCATTTTATACATTTTATTAATGAAATTTCACCAATTCTGCAAAATATTTTCCCCAATTTTAAGATCTTCGCTAACGTATTTGAATTTTGCAGTACAATTTTTCATTTTCTACAAAGTCATAGAAATCACATCAAATGAAAACTTTACAAGATGTGTATAAAGGATGATCAAAAATCAATTTTAAATTCCTTAATACCATGAGGAGCTCCATTTCATTAGAGATTAACATTCATATATAAAAAGATTTTAGGACTAGAAGTAATTTAAGTTTTACCATCTCTCTGTAGATTATAGAATTTGCTCATAAACTTGGCATCAACCTAGATGAAATCCATTTATATAGAGTTGATGCCATTTACATGGACACCGCAGAAAAATATGGCTGTGACTTTTGTCACATCTTGCTTCATTCTTTTAATTGTCAATTGTTATTTCCGTTTGCAATTTACATAATGTACAAAAGGATTTAAAAATAAAATTATTTATAATTAGATCCAATGTTGAGAACAAAATTTAGATTTAATCTTCAATATGTCATGTATGCTTGGCACACATAGATTTAAACTTTTTCTGTGTATGTGATTGGTTTTCATACTGTGTTCAATGTCAGTATGGAATTATATCCCTTTTAACTGTTTTCAAAATTTCTGATAATTTCAATCCCTCAAAAAATTTCACTAACTTTTCCACGAAATCCAATCCAAACCAAAAATTTCTCCATGAAAGTTTTGCTTTGTGAGGAGGGAAATTTCCATTTCAAACAAAATTTACAACTTCCAGATCATAATATTATTCTAAGGCTATTTTGTGGGACATGTGATTCCTTAGGTTAATTATTGACTTCTAATTACCTTTTTTATTATTCCAACATGTCAAACAGAAGAGTTTAATAAAGCATAAAATTATATTTGAGATCTTCTAAGCAGCAAACTAGTTGATCTACCATCTTGGATAGCATTTCAACAATGATAACAAATACAGAACAACAATTTAGGTATCATATTTCTTCAAGTGATGCTCAATACCAGAAATGTAAATTCAATATAGGATAGTCAGATTCAGACTCACCAAATTGCTGCTTGACGTCTGGACTGCTGAGATCGAAAGTTTTCAAGGAATCCATAATTCGGTTGTCCCACTCACTGCTTCCTCCCATGTTATTTCTGAAATCAAGGAAACATAAATACCAAAGCAATGTCCTGCCCCTTTCTATAGTCCCTCCATTTAAAATTTTTCCCATTGTTTTTTATAGGAAAACTTTTCATGTGAAATTTGCCATAAAAGTTTTCTTGAAATTTTACTATTTTAAAGGTGCTAAATTTCACTCAAATTTAAAATTTAAAACCATGAAGAAGTGATGCCTGATTGCCACTTTATCTAAGTGCTGACAAATTCTGATTCTTCAATATTTTAGTCCAAAAATCAATAGCAATAGTAATAATAGATTTAAAAAAAAACATTGTTTAAACATCTCATTTGTTATTCATATTCTTTAATTTCCCGTTTATTTTTGGTCATATAGTCAATCCCCACCATAAATTGTCACTTCTGAATTGCAGGTTTGGAATTATTTAAGAAATAATCTTTTTAGAAACAAAATCTTCTTGTAGTTCAAGATTGCTGTGTTGCTGGTTTGTGTAACTTTCAGATCATAAGTTGATTACAGGCACACCCAGGTAGCAGTTGCACAGTTTACCTCATTTCTATCATACACCAAAAACCATTTAGTATATAGACACAGTGACACATGCTACACCTAGAGAATATATATGATGGATACCCAGCTATGGAAAACCACATTCCAACCCACTAGAGCCAGCTGTCTTCGTGAAGACTTTAACGAGCTGAATCCATAATACACTGCAGTAAATTATTTATTTCCAGATTTCACAAAGAAATTCAATATTACGGTTTTTAGTTTCAGTAAGTAGAGCAGTGTCTCTGAAATTTTATTTTTTTAGCCCCTGTAAATATTTTCTAAGGAAGATTCACTAAATCCTAAAAAGGTTTTGAAGATCCACTAAATCCTAAAAGGGTTTCACACGTAGCTGTGCCAACATGTCACTCCATCAGTTTGGCAGAATAAAGAAGTAAAGAAAATATTAGGGAAAAAAAAGCAAAACCTTGGTTTTTTCAAGGAGAATTTGTAAGCGCCTAATTTAAAGATAAATATGTTTAAAAGTCATAAAATGACAATGTCACAAGACTCTAATAAATCCAACTCATCTGTTTATGACGAAATTAGTGTACAATTTCTCTCATCAGTCCAACAATTTGAATAGTTGTTCATCCATGCTTCCCCACAAAACTTTAATTGTTTACGAAAAATCAATGTAACCATAGTTCACTATTAATTGATGACTTCATCCCAGACCTAAGCCATCCAATAACATCAAACTTCTAAATAGAGCAATGTTGAAAGGGATATCAGCTGGATAAGACCATCATGGCATGTATTGCTTGGCCATTTCCCTTTCCACCTGTATTCTCAAAGCTTATATTGTAGTTTGCATTGCCTTCTTTCTCTTCTTTATCATTGTTTCATGTTCATGAGCTATGCATGTACCCCTCACCCAGTCTTATAATTATATTATTTGTATTAGCTTATCAATAACAACACGTCTAAACAAAATATAATTATTATCAACTAGAAACATATATTATTTTATCGGTAATAATAGGAACTACATTAATTCAAAAGAAGCATGACTAAATATGTACACCAAGAGTGTACTAGAAAAGAATAGGAACAAAACTTCTACAAATCCCTAAAATCCTCACACATTAAAACATCTTGAAGGCGCAGTCCATTGCAAGACTCCCTACTTGACGCCCAAAAAAGGATACAGCTAAGAGAATACTCAAATAGTGCCCTTGTTTCTTTCTTTCCATAATGACCAAAGGATTATTGTAGGTATCAAACTCCATAACAAGTCATGACGAGAAGCCCCTTTACCGCTGTTCCATGAATAGGATAACTGTTTTAAATTGTTTGATTACACCCATATTACTCCAAATCTTGATAAGAAAGCATTCCAGATCTCATGCGCCTCCCTATAATGGACTAGCAAGTGATTCATTGTTTCCAACTGAGATTTGCATAAAAAACACCTATTAGGTAATTGCACCCTCTTTTCATGAGATTGTCTATTGTTAGTATCTTATACAATACCGCTATATGCATGAAAAACCCAACTTTGGATGGTACGAGAGGATTCCATAGCATACTTGATAAGTTAAAACTGATTCCTTACTCATTCAATTGATGATAGAGACTCTTAACTGAAAACACACCAGCTCTTCCCCAAATCCATTTCATACTAGCTTTTTTCATTGCTAGGTTGTTCTCCATTGATACTTCCAAGGAGTCGAGCAATTGAATCTAACTCCCAATCAAACATACACCTTTTAAGTTGCAAATTCCAACTGATTCCTCCTACGTCTTGAAAACAGAGGTCTGCAATGCATGCTTGAGAAGATAAGGTAATGTTGTATAAGTCTGGAAAAGCATCTTTTGGAGGGCAATTTCCACACAAAGGGCCTTCCCAAAATCTTAAACTGGTCACCCTTCACAAATGAAACCATAAACTAGGTAGAAGTAAATGAGAGAGTCTACATATTGGCCTCCATAAGCTACAGCCAATGAAATCATTCACTGGAGCTGACATCCAAGAAGCAGGGTTATAGCCATATTTGATGACTATCAAGTTTCTCCATAAACTTGATGCATAACACCCAATACGCCAACACCATTTCGCTAGAAGAGCTTAATTAAATAGATGCAGGTCTCTAATGCTCAAGCCACCTTCATCTTTAGCTCTACAAACCTCTTTCTAACCCACAAGGTGATACTTCCATGAATAATCCCAACCTGCCCAAGGAAAGTCTCTTTGGAATTTTTCGAGGCTTCCAATGACTGATGCCAAGGCAAGAAATGAGGAGAGCATATATGTTGAAATTTGGAAGATTAGAAAGAGCACTTTTGATGAGGATCACCTTTCCACTTTTAGATATAACATTGCCTTTCCACGAAGCTAACTTCCTCTTCATATGAGCAACCACCGTTTCCCAAACTGCCCCAATTGGGATGCCAAGGTACAAATTTGGAAGAAAGCCCATCAACATCCCAAAATTCTGCACAATTCAGCCGCTATGTCAATATCTTCCACATTGAAAAGCTCGCTTTTTTGTAAATTTATCCTCAACCCTGAAATAGCTTAAAAGCACATCAGTAGAGCTCTAATAATGAGGATCTGGGAAGAATGGGCCTTGCAGAAAATCCTTGCATCATCTACAAAAAGCAGATGAGAAATAGATAGATTCACTCCTACGAAACGAACACCTTCAAGCAGACCCAAGTTAGTGGCTCTCCCTACTGACCGACTAAATGCCTCCATTACTATTAAGAACAATAGAAGGGAGAGGGGATCCCCTTGCCTCAATCCTCTTGAGGAACAAAAGAAACCCACCACCACAGCATTGACCAAAATTGAAAATGATGCTGAAGTTATACAAGTAAACATCCATCCATACCACTTGGCTCCAAAGCCCATCCCATAGAGGAAATGCCACAAGAAATTCCAATTGACATGACCATATGCTTTTTCAATGTACAATTTGCACATCACCTTATCCTCACTATCTCTTTGGATCAAATCCACGCATTCGCTAGCTATCATGATTGCATCAAGAATTTGCCTCCCACCCACAAAAGCATTCTAAGAACAGGAAATGATATCGGGAAAAACCCTTTGTAATCTTTTTGAAAGCACCTTGGAAATTATTTTGTAAAAATTACTCAGTAAACTAATTGGGCGATGGTCACTTAGGGATGCAGAACCTTTTTTTTTTTAGCGATGAGAGAGACAAGTTTGGCATTCATACTTCTTTAAAAGAGAACCAAATCAAAAAATTCATGGGTCGCCCTTCTGAAGTCCTCCTGTATGCAAGGCCAACATTTTTTAAAGAATGCAATAGTGAACCCATCTGGCCCAGCTTCTAATTCTTGGAGCGACTGCAAAACTTCTTCCATTAATTTGCCTTCCATCATATCCCTTTGGGCATCTGACAAAGAATCAAACTCTATTCCATCTAATAAAGGGTGCACCTTAACCTATTCCTCAAAGAGCGCCTTGTAAAGCCAAGTGACAGCTTTTTGATCTCCTCTTCATCTAGAAGAAGCCTTCCACTTCTAAATGATCAATTAAAATTCTTTCTCCCCCTTGCTGAGGATGCTTAATGGAAGAGACTTGTGTTTTTATCCCCCAACTTTAGCCACAAGGTTCTTGACTTTTGTCTCCAACTGATTTCCATAATGCTACTGTTTTCTTATAGTCCACTTTCAACTTTCTTTTTAATCCAATCGTTGAACGTCATTCCCCCCTCTTATTTCACCTAAAAATATATATTATTAAATTAAATCAAAGATAGTTTACAATGAAAAGGGGCAACTAAATACTAATACTAATATTGCCCTGATATGTTAGATTCTACAAATCTTATTAATAAAATATTAAATTAACCCATTATTTATGACATCTATATAAATTCACAAGTCATTACTCAATTTTTTTCTTTTTTTTTTTGATCGGTAATAAAAATTTATTAATACAAGCAAAAACAGATACAACCTTGTACACCAAAGGTGTACAAGTCCCCCTTCACTAACCTCTACGAGTCACAAAAATTTTCACACACTAGAACATCATTAAGCACCAAACCTTTACAAGACTCCACAGCCGATGCCCAATGAAGGGCTAAGCTAAGCGAATATTTAAAGAGAACATTCGGAGACCTTACTTTGTTCTCAAAAATTCTGTTATTACGTTCCTTCCATAATGACCACATGACAGCTCCTGGAGTCAATCTCCACAATACCTAAATGGGGGAAACCCCCTTAGTGGTCCTCCAACATAAAAGAAGCTTTGACACACTTTCCAGCTGAGCCCAAGCTATTCCAAATTTAGCAAAATAGGTGTTCCAAAGTTCACTTGAAACCGAGCAATGCATAAGGAGATGATTCACATTCTCCCCACAAGAAATGCACAGACAACACCTACTAGGAAATTGCCACCCTCTCTTCATCAAATTCTCCATGGTTAAGATCTTTTCAAACACCGCAGTCCACATAAAAAATCCTACTTTAGATGGGAGTAAGGGTTGCCATAATAAGGTATGAACCTTCAAATTAGGACTATGCTTACTCATATTGTTGTAGAGATTCTTCACTGAGAATTTCCCATCACTGCTCCTAGTCCAAACCATTTTATCTTGCTCAGAATCCAGCTCCTTCCCATTTATACATTCCAATAGTTGGGCCAAAGCTTCTACCTACCAATCAAAGATTCCTCTCCTAAAATTCAAATCCCATTGCATGCCTCCCACTCCATAGGAATACAAATCTGCAACACGAGCTTGAGGAGATAACGATATGTTGTACAACATGGGGAACTGCACCTTAAGAGGTTCATTAGAGCACCAAGCATCACACCAGAAACTTACCCTCTCACCCCTCCCCACCTCATACTTCACCCTTTCCTTTACCAAAGGAGAAAATCTGCTAATAGGCCTCCATAAGCTACACCCAATGATACCATTCACCTGATCCGGAACCCAGCTTACCTCATCATAGCCATATTTAGCCGAAATTAGATTCCTCCAAAAGCTATCCGCCTCTTAACCAAAACGCCAACACCACTTTGCCAAAAGGGATTGATTGAATAACCGAAGATTTTTAATTCCCAACCCACCTTCATCCTTTGGTTTGCACACGTCCTTCCAAGCTACCAAGTGATACTTATTCTCCTCCTCCCCTCCTGCCCATAAGAAATTCTTCTGTAGCAAGAAGAGAGGAAAGCATATAAGTTGGATGGTTTGACAGAGAACTTTTAATTAATACCACCTTACCACCTTTAGACAAAAATCTCCCTTTCCATGAGGATAACTTCTTCTTCATACGAGATATGATAGGTTCCCAAACTGATTTAGCTTTAAAGGATGCTCCAATAGGAATCCCAAGGTACATAGTAGGAAGAGATCCCAATTTACAGCCCAACAAATCACATAGATATGAAGCAATAGCACTTCCCCCTACATCAATCAGCTCACTTTTGTGCAAGTTAACTTTCAAACCCGATATAGCTTCAAAACATGTCAAGATCAATCTAATCACCAGAATTACTCAACTTTTTTATTAAAAAAATTGTTATGCAATTTATGCTCCGCACTAAGTAGAACTAGACGATATAAATTATATCAATAATTACAAGTAAAGCAGCACTTCTATCTCTATTGTCAATCTCATTTAATCTTGGTTTATGAGCCCGATGAAGAAACCCACTCTCAGTAACCGCAGTAGCTTCAATGGGAGCAGAGAAGGGAACAGTCGATGTGTTTCGTTGATCTCGCCGACGAATGTATTTCCTTTGTTTCTTTGTTAAGAGTTTTTTGAAGAAGGCGCCTTGCTCTCACTCTCATAGTCCCCTCCCTCTCCTCCCTTTCCTCCTCTTCTCATCCCTTCTTCCCATTGCATCCAACTTCTCCCTCTCGGTTCGCATGGTCTCGAGCCCACACGCAAGCATCTAGATCTTCCTTCTCACTGAAAGGGGTATCGAAGAGAGAAATGCGGCTGGTTCTAAGCTAATCCTCTTTGAGTCTTTTCTTGCATCTCGAAGCCTTGCAACCAAAATTTCAGAACGCTGTGGAGAAAGATGCGTAGAAGTTGTCCTTGATCAATATGAACTCCAGGTTTGCTGAGAAATCATCCCAAATGCAAAGTAGAATTTCAAATGAGTTTTTGGGGTCCTTTCGAACTAGGAATAAGACCCTGCTTTTGGAAAAAGGATCAAATGCAAGAGGGGAGTTTTGTAAACTATCCATTCTCTCTCAAGCTGGACGTTGCATTTTATGTTCTTCCCCAAGGAAAATGCTACAAATTGCTGGGAATATTTGCTATGGGGTATTAGCCACCGCTCCAAGTTTAAGGGAAAGTTCAAGAGGGCTATGGAAGTGTCTCAAGACTGGTTTAAATGGAACTCTATTAAAAGCCTCGTTCAAGCAGGTCCGTCAGCAGACATTGCAATTCGTCAGAAGGTTAACGCAAAGTCAAACTTGCACTAGAGTTTTCCCCTTTTGCGCAATGCGTTGGTTTAGTTCGATGATCTTGTGCCTTCCATTTCTTTATCCCAACAATTGGCTCTTTCTTTTCTACAGTCTGAAGAGGAGATAAATGATTGGTTCTTAAAAGGTTGTTCGAGGTTCAGGAATCTTTAAATTTCGTTTGCCCTGGGGTTTCTGAATTTTCCGATGGAGCTGAGTTGAGTTTCAAATAAGGCATGTGGGTTGTGTTAAAAGTTAAAACCGTAAAAGGGCTCCCTCTTCATCTCTGGGCAAAGAAGACAATGGAAAATATTGGAGATGTCTGCAGCGAGTTGATCAAACAAGGGAGATTCCTCATAGAAGGCCCTCGAGCAGGATGCTTTGTATTAAAGGTGAGGGAAACACAATTTCGTCGAATCCCAAAGTCTGTAAGTATATGGGATGGAGACCATTAGCATGATATTCAGCTTGAAATCTTGCAAGAATTTGCAGAATACTCTCAGGCAGTAGAAGATGACTCTTCAGCATCAAGTGGAAGACTAAGGAAGATGGGCCACAAGAACACATGTCAGCTATGCCGACACTATTCGTCCCATTTCAAATTGTTCTGAAAATATCCAGGCTAGCCTAAGCAGGAAGGTAATTGGGTCAGAACTCATTCCTCCTCATCTCGAGTCTATCTTGGATCATGTGGAATCAACCCAAATAGGTAGGCCCCTCTTTATAGAGTGAAACCCCTTCTCGATTCTAACCTGAACTTGTGAAGATGAGCATGGTTCTTCTTTCTTAGCGGGAACCTCCAGCAACAATGAACTGAGCTCTCTGGCAAGCCAAGCTTCTCCTAGTTTGGATACCCTGTCAAAGAAGATTGAGACCATGGTGGAAGCCTTAATGGAAAGATGTGAGCAGGCTCTTATGGAGTCTGTAATTTCAGCCATAACCATCACATATGAGAAAATTGGATTTGAAGAGTCGATGATGCAGCCGAATCAGAATACCAGAAGCGGTAGAATTCAAAAGCCAAACTTAGTGGAAACTATCCAAAAGCCTCATCTAGGTAGAAGACCCAATAGATGATTCTTATGGAAGTTGACGGATCAATGGCAGAAGACCAGAATCTTGATCTGCCGGTAGGAGCCGACTATGAGCAGGTAAGAGTTTCTAAAATTGCGACGCAAATGGGAACTTCTCAGCATGATGTATTGCCGCCATCTAGTAGTCTTTCAAAGGGGAAACCGTTGTCTTTCGAAGGGGAAACCATTGAATCCCTCCAGCTCTGAGATCACCATTTTCCAGGGAGCTGTAGGAATGTTGAAAGAAGCCTCGTCAGGGGAACCCATCATCTTTTCATGGCAATCTCCTCTTGATTCCACCCCTTTTTGAAAGGCGTCAACTTAGGTGTTAGACACATTATGCATCTCAATAGATCTCTTGGGGTTTCCTTTGAACGTTTCGAAAGTGAGGCACAGGCTCTATTTACGGCAATAGAAATGGAGAGAGTGAAGGGAAAAGGGACTAACAAAAAGACAGAAAGAGAGTTAAACAAGTTGTCCTAGTCATTATTGGAGAAGGGTGAACAGAACAAGAAATTGAATACTGGTAGAAACAATGCCAGGAAAGGAAAGACAGTGTTGTCATGATTATAAAAATTTATCATGGAATGTTAGAGAGCTAAATGCCCAAGAGAAGAAATCAGTATTGAAGGCAGTTCTTGATATGTGGGATCCTGAAATTATTATATTTCAGGAATCTAAATTGAGTCGTGTTGAGGGATATTTGGAGGTTTGATGAAGTAGACAGATTTTCATATCTGCTCAAGGTGCACCTAGAGGGATTACCTTGGCTTGGAAAGGTTCAAAGTTCCAAAAAGCACAAGAATGGTCGGGTATGTTGTCTTTGTTCTCCTAAAAGAAGTTGCAGGAAAAGATTTGTTGTTAATTTGGGTGTTTATGGTCCAAATGACTATCCAAATCTGATAAGATATGAGAGGAGCTCACGGACACAAGAGGTTTAGGCAGGATCCCTTGGTTCATAGGATAGGAGGGACGTCAATGTAATAAACTTTCCTTCCGAAAGGTCAGACAGAAGACATCTATCCCAAGCTATGAAATATTTTTCTTCCTGCATTGATCAGCACCAATTACTTGACGTTCCCCTTAAAGGCACAAAATTAACTTGGTCCAAAAATCAGCAATCCTCGAGTCTTTCTAAGCTAGATCAGTTCCTAGTTTCTCTGGAATGGGAAGCTTCTTTCCCTAAGTTTGGAGCTTCAGCATGGCCTAAAACTCTGTCAGATCATTCTCCGATCTTTCTATCTAGTGAAAATGAATTCCGGAAGGCATCTTCATTCAGGTTTGAGAACATGTGGCTGGAAGACCAGTCCTTTGTGTCCCTTGTAGGTGATTGGTGGAAGAACCTTAGCTTTCAAGGCTCGCCCTCGTAAGTGTTTGCCAGGAAGTTACATACATTAAAATCTAAGATCAAGATATGGAATAATGAGGTATTTGGAAGAATTGATTGTAAACTTGAGAGCATATTTGCCAGGCCGAAATATCAAGAGCATCTAGAAGAGGAAGGGGAAATGAAATTTAAAGATTGGGTTGAAAAAGAAAAGCTGAAAGTTGATTACAAGAAAATGGCGACATTGATAGAAATCAGCTGGAGACAAAAGTCTAGAGCTTTAGAGCTAAAATAGGAGATAAACACTACTTTCTTCCACAAAGTAGCCTAAGCAAGGGGGAGAAAGAACCACATTGATCACTTAGAAGTTATCAGGATTCTTACTCCTGGAAGAAGAGGAGGTTAAAAAGGCATCAGTTGATTTCTATAGGGCACTTTTCAAAAAAAAAGGTTAAAGTGAGACCGCTCTTAGATGGGATGGAGCTTGTTCTCTGTCTGATTCCCAAAGAGATATGTTAGAAGGTCAATTATCTGAAGAAGAGGTACTGAAGACACTTAATGAAATTGAAGGGGATAAGGCTCCTGGCCCAGATGGCTTTCTATAGCATTCTACAAAAAGCATTGGCCATGCCTTCAGGAAGACTTCATGAAGGCAACTACCAAAGTTTTTGAGTCAGCTCACTTTGAAAGAAGCATGAAAGCCACATTTATATCTCTTATCCTAAAGAAATAAGGTGCGTCATCTTTAAGAGAATATCGCCCAATCAATTTAATGAGCAGTTACAGCAAAATAATATCCAAGGTACTCTAAAAGAGATTGCAGCAGGTTCTTCCTGACATCATTTCCCGATCGCAGAATGCTTTCGTGGGAGGGCAGCAAATTCTGGATGCAGTTATGATTGCTAGCAAGTGTGTGGATTCATTCCAAAGAAATGAGGAAGATATGGTGATTTGCAAGTTGGATTTTGAGAAGGCATATGACCACGTTAATTGGAATTTTTTGTGGTATCTCCTTCGTCGGATGGGCTTTGGCACCAAATGGTGTAGATGGATGGTCACGTGTATATCTTCAGCCTCTTTCTCTATCCTTGTAAATAGTGAGGCAGTTGGTTTCTTTCATTCATCTCGGAGACCAAGACAAGGAAATCCTTTCTCACCATTTCTATTCTTAACCCTTATGGAGGCTTTTAGTCGTTTAGTTGTAAGAGCTTCCAACTTGGGTCTAATTGAAGGAGTGTGTGTAATATCCTAAAAATTTGAATAAGGGTAGTTTAGTAATTTCCTAATTACCCTAATTATTTATATCATCAAAAAAAAATTTTATTTAAATAAGATAATTAAATCATCATTAGACTTAGAAACTTAATTGGATTCAAGAATGAATTAAATTGAATTTATACAGCAAGATTTATGACCTATTAAGTGGAAAAAGGCACTTTAGTAATAATACTTGGTTAGGGGTCCTAAATTATTATATTAGTGAAGTTTTGGGGTGATTAGGTAATATTTAAAAATATAAATAAATAATATGACAAAAATAAATTAAATTAGAAGTTAGAGATTAAGTGAAAACCTAATCGTAGTAAGAATAGGGAAGACTAGTAAAATTATAATCCTAGTAGAAAATCTAATTCCTAATTGGAGTAGGAAACCCCAAGGCCCCATTATAAATAAAAAGCTAGGGATTATTTTTAACACTTTTAGCCTATTAATGGATATCTGAATATGGAGAGAAACCCTAGGAGTTTGGACGTGGAAAAGAAGAAGAATAAAGAGAAATAGTAGTTTAGAGAGAGAACAAGAGGACTCAAGAGAGAAGAAAGTGCTACAGAAATTTCATGTCCAGATTTAATCAAAACACGATCTGTAGAGTTTCCACAATGGGATAGGCCTCAAATTTAGAGGAGATGTTCCTAACATCTAGTTCTTCAATCTGAACCGTGGAGTTTTGTTTGGAGCTGTCTAGCTTAATCCAAAGTTGGCCAAAACGTGACTGCACCTATTGATCAAATAAAAAGGGATTTTAGCGATTAAAGGTAGGTGGATCACATTCTTAATTCTTTTTGGAAATTTTAGATTATAGAATGAGTTGCATAAAATATGATTTTAACATGAATTCGTGGAAGGATGAATGTAGAATTATATTGCACAATGAATCAAGAGAGAAATCAGAGAATTTTATTGCACAATGCGGAAAATACAACTTCACAAGTAGACTATGAAGGGTTTCTTCGATGTCTAGCAAGTGAGACATACCAAGCTTAAATAGCCAAGGAAAGCTAAAGGAATTATTGCTCGGGTGCTCATTGGGCCCCATCGTCAACAATAATTGCCTTGGATTCCTTCTGAAATAAGCTTTTGGAAAAGCAACAAACAGTATCGCTCAGTTTTTCCCCTAAGGGTAGTGACTAAAGGCGATACTTTACAACTCATAGCACGTCATACCATGCAAAAAGTAAATACAAGACCTTAACTTGGCATCCCAAGTTGTACACTATTATTAAAGTAAAAGCAACATTACTTATTAAGACTGTAGACCTGAGGTGTGAGTGAATTAACTTGGTCAATCAGTTGGTGAAGCATCTCCTGTCGGTTCACAAAGTCCAAAAGATTATCATTATCCACGCAGTCCTTTCCTCCACTTCCTGCCTCAAGTTCCTTTCGCATGATTAATTCCAGGTTGGCAAGTTGATGCAGGAACTCATAGTACTGGTCCCATTTCTTTCTGACCCTTTGCAACTGTTGTTCAGTGGTACCCAGTTGGTTCCAGTGAAAAGCCATCGTGTTTCCACAGCTGGTGAAGCCATTCCTCCATTATTGAGCCTAACTGCCTTTCCTCCAAGGAGCCTGTTGATACGATCTCTCCCAGACTCGCTAGTATTAGCTGCAGCTCCTGGTCCTTGGGTTCTTCGAGACATCTTAGGTGCAGGATAGAATGAGTAATTCGTGAAAGCTGATCGGCTAACAAATTATTGCTTCCTTTGATGTGTTCGAATTTTACCTGCACACCAGTACCAGTTATATAGTCACAAAAATTAAGCCATCTTACCCGAGAAGGCTTGTTTTGGGCTTGCTTATCATAGAAGGCTATGATAGCTTTACAGTCTGTTCGGATGGTGACATCCTCCTTGTCCAAATAATAGATCTTGAATGATGACAAGGATTCCATTACTGCGAAGATTTCTGCATCAATAATGGATTTTACTGTTGGAAATTTTCCACTAGCATATGAACATATTCGTTCTGCTGCTTTTGTCTTTTCTCCTTTCGGTGCCCACTTATAGATGCCTCCCCATCCTTTCATACACGCATCTGTTTCAATGATGATGTGGCATTTTGTGGGTGGGATGTCAAGGTCAGGAAGGGTTTTAATCATTTCCTGGATTTGTGTTACCAGTGCTTTGTCACTTTCCTTCCAACGCTTATCCCCATGTATTCCCAACTTTGAATAAAGTGGTCCTAAAAGGACTCCACACTTTGGAATATAAGGACAAGCAAAGTTGATGACTCCCAGCCACGATCGTAACCCTTTTGTCGTCATTAAGGTTGTGAGTGGAACAACAGCTGTGATTGTCAAATCAGGTACCTCAATTGATCCAACCACAGGAAGAGAGATAAAAGGTAAAGAAAGAATGGTTTTTGATTACCGCACTCTGAATGACAACACTCATAAAGATCAATACTCTCCCTGACATCAACACAATCACTCAGCGTGTGGGACACGCAAAGATCTATTCAAAATTTGATCTGAAAAGTGGATTCCACCAAGTTGCCATGGCAGAGGAATCAATTCCCTGGACTGCTTTCACTGTTCCTGGAGGACTTTATGAATGGTTAGTCATGCCTTTCGGCTTAAAGAACGCACCAGCAATCTTTCAGAGAAAGATGGATCACTGCTTTGAAGGTACGGAAGATTTTATTGCTGTCTATATTGATGATATCCTGGTCTTTTCTGAAAATCCAGCACAACACGCTAAGCATCTTGAGATAATGCTTGAGCGTTGCCAGCTGCATGGGCTTGTCCTTTCCCCGACAAAGATGAAGATAGCCACTAAGGAGGTGGAATTTCTGGGGGCCACCATTTGTAACTCAAAAATCAGGTTACAACCCCACATAGTCAAAAAGATTGCTGAGGTTCCACTCACAACCTTAATGACGACAAAAGGGTTACGATCGTGGCTGGGAGTCATCAACTTTGCTTGTCCTTATATTCCAAAGTGTGGAGTCCTTTTAGGACCACTTTATTCAAAGTTGGGAATACATGGGGATAAGCGTTGGAAGGAAAGTGACAAAGCACTGGTAACACAAATCCAGAAAATGATTAAAACCCTTCCTGACCTTGACATCCCACCCACAAAATGCCACATCATCATTGAAACAGATGCGTGTATGAAAGGATGGGGAGGCATCTGTAAGTGGGCACCGAAAGGAGAAAAGACAAAAGCAGCAGAACGAATATGTTCATATGCTAGTGGAAAATTTCCAACAGTAAAATCCATTATTGATGCAGAAATCTTCGCAGTAATGGAATCCTTGTCATCATTCAAGATCTATTATCTGGACAAGGAGGATGTCACCATCCGAACAGACTGTAAAGCTATCATAGCCTTCTATGATAAGCAAGCCCAAAACAAGCCTTCTCGGGTAAGATGGCTTAATTTTTGTGACTATATAACTGGTACTGGTGTGCAGGTAAAATTCGAACAAATCAAAGGAAGCAATAATTCGTTAGCCGATCAGCTTTCACGAATTACTCATTCTATCCTGCACCTAAGATGTCTCGAAGAACCCAAGGACCAGGAGCTGCAGCTAATACTAGCGAGTCTGGGAGAGATCGTATCAACAGGCTCCTTGGAGGAAAGGCAGTTAGGCTCAATAATGGAGGAGTGGCTTCACCAGCTGTGGAAACACGATGGCTTTTCACTGGAACCAACTGGGGTACCACTGAACAACAGTTGCAAAGGGTCAGAAAGAAATGGGACCAGTACTATGAGTTCCTGCATCAACTTGCCAACCTGGAATTAATCATGCGAAAGGAACTTGAGGCAGGAAGTGGAGGAAAGGACTGCGTGGATAATGATAATCTTTTGGACTTTGTGAACCGACAGGAGATGCTTCACCAACTGATTGACCAAGTTAATTCACTCACACCTCAGGTCTACAGTCTTAATAAGTAATGTTGCTTTTACTTTAATAATAGTGTACAACTTGGGATGCCAAGTTAAGGTCTTGTATTTACTTTTTGCATGGTATGACGTGCTATGAGTTGTAAAGTATCGCCTTTAGTCACTACCCTTAGGGGAAAAACTGAGCGATACTGTTTGTTGCTTTTCCAAAAGCTTATTTCAGAAGGAATCCAAGGCAATTATTGTTGACGATGGGGCCCAATGAGCACCCGAGCAATAATTCCTTTAGCTTTCCTTGGCTATTTAAGCTTGGTATGTCTCACTTGCTAGACATCGAAGAAACCCTTCATAGTCTACTTGTGAAGTTATATTTTCCGCATTGTGCAATAAAATTCTCTGATTTCTCTCTTGATTTCTACATACTTTTCTTAAGAGATTGATCCAATTTGGGAATGTTTATTTTTGGTATCATATCTGAAGCCAGCCAGGAGTACAAAGACGCACTTAAGGCAACAACCACAATATCCGAAGACCAAACTCCTAAAGGGTTTGTACAGCCCGAATCTGTGGGAAGCAAGGGAATCACAACAGTGATCAAGCAAAACAATCTCATCATTCAACTTCTTGTTACACAAGCCCGAAGTATCACTGAACTTAGCTTCGAAATCCGCAAGCTTGCCTCTCTTTTACGGGAGAACCGTACAAAGCTGACTGATCTTAGCACAACAATCGGAAAGCTCAAGCAACCGGAAGTCACCCTACCTGACGATATTGTTGCAGACATCTCAGCAAAGATCGTCGAACATATATATATATATATGAATCGGATTAATTGATAAATTTTCTATGATTTTAGATTATGTTCGAAACTGTGTTAAATAAATAATTCTTTTAGGATTAGTGTGCAGATTTCCTTAGCTTTAATCTGGGATGCTTCTCTTTATTATTTTGTGAAATTAGACATGGCCAATTAAGTCATAGTTTTTTGGTTGAGATTTAGAAGGCTTTCATTATTCTTCATGTGTAATATATTCTATTTTATTCTTTACTTTATGATATTGTTTATATTTTGCTATTATTATTTATTATTATTAAATGTGTAATTTCTACAGTTGGAGTTATACTTGGGACTTGATCTGTAGAAGTGATACCTACTAGGCTTTTTGCTCACTTCTACTATATTGCAGTTGCAGGTCTCTATAAAAGTCAGAGTAGCATAGCGGAATCATGGCATAGGAAGTAGGCTGTCACCATTGATGCGATTTCGGCATCACGATGGTTATGTAGATGAGTTCTTAGGTTCGATGATATTCTTGGTCTACTTTGGATATTTGTGTTTAACTCTTTAACTTAATGAATATCTAATTGTTCCTATTCTCAAAGTGTAATGATCTTATTTTGTTGTTTTCAATTCATTTACATTTAGAATTATAAGTGCACAAGTGAAAGAGTGAATCTGCTTGGGTTTTCACATTGAGGCGTGTGGAAACTGCAGTTACGTCCTAGTATCCCTATTACCCCATTACCCATATTACTTATAAATAAGGATTTTTAAAGAGTTGAAATTGGGGCGTGACAGTGTGTTTTGGCAGAAGTAGTTTATCCATTTCCCATTTGCTGTTTGTGAATGATACACTTATCTTTTGTAGGGTGAAATCTTCTCAGATCATTATAATCAAGATCTTTTCTTACATGCTTTGAAGCCATTTCAGGTTTTAAAGTTAATTTACAGAAAGGTGAGATTTCTAATGTGGGTGGAAGTGCAATGGCAGATATTTTTGCAGAAATCTAGCATGCCGCTTGGGATCACCCCCAACTATATACCTAGGCATCCCTACCAGAGCTCCTTTTAAGGCCAAGATGATTTGGGAACTGATAATTGCCCATATGAAGAGAAAATTGGCTTCGTGGAAGGGCAACTTCTTATCTAAATGAGGTGAATTGACCCTCATCAAAGTGCCCTATCTCACCTTCCCATATATCTATTCTTCTCTTTGCTCGCCCCTGCTTATGTTGTTGAAAGACTTGAGAAGATTCAAAAAGACTTTCTTGGGCTGGTTCGGATGATGTCCGTATCACTTTGTTGGTTGGGATGCTGTATGTAGACTAAAGGAGGCTTGGGCATTAGAAATCTTCATCCTTTCAACTAGGCACTTCTAGCTAAATGGTGTTGGCGCTTTGGGAAAGAAGTATCAAGCTGGAGAAATTTGATTGCAATTAAATACAGGTATAACCCTACAACTTGGTTGCATTATCCAATGAATGGAATAGTTGGTTGTAGTTTATGGAGGCCTATATGTAGACTTTCTCAGATTCTTATCCCAGGGTTGCAGTTTCAAATGGGCAGAGGAGACCGAATTAGATTTTGGAAAGAGTCATGGTGTGGTAACTGTCCATTAAACTCGACGCATCAAGATCTATATAGCATTAGTTCATCTTACCAAGCATTCAGTGCTGGTTTATATCATCAAGAAATTGAAGGTGTAAGCTGGAATTTGCAGTTCAGACGGAACATATTTGATTGGGAGAAGGAATCCCTTGCTCAGCTTCTAGGTTATATAAGGGATAAGCAACCTAACACGAATCCGGACAGTACGAAATTGAGTTGCAATAAAGTTGGTTAGTTTTCTGTTAAGAGTCTCCACTCCCATCTAAGAAAGAAAGGAGTTAGCTTTAACCTATAAAAAATGCTGTGGCAACCTCTCATTCGTTCAAGATTGGATTCTTCATGTGGACAACGGTGTTGGGAAGATTCTAACAATTAACAATCTCATGAAGCGTGGCTGGCAACTACCGAAAAGATGTGAGCTTTTCAAATCCCAGGAGGAAACTATAAGCCACTTGCTAATTCACTGTACGGTGGCTCATGAAATGTGGAATCCCTTCTTAGGAGATTTCAAGTAGTATGAGTGCAACCTAAGGATTTGGATCAAATCCTTAGTTCTTGGATCAAAGGTACTGGAGCATCTCGTCTTGAGGTTTTGTGGAGTTTGACGCCCTCGGCAATCCTATGGTCACTATGGACAGAGAGACAAAAGAATTTTCAACAATAAATCAAGATCCCTGAAGGCATTATTTCAGTATACCTCAGCTGCATCCTTTTTGGGCAAGAAAGGAATCTTGCAAAGGGCTAGTGAAATTTTTTCGGATTTACAGAAACTAAGCCTCTTTTCTTTTTCCTATACACTCTTGGTGTACATTTACTGCTCTCTGAACTGCTTCTTTCTTCTTTATTAATCTAGTTCTCAATTTTACCGATTCAAAAAGAAAACTTCTATTGACTTATTGTTATTAAAGATACAATAAATTGATTGTATACTGATTTACTAAAATATTAGCAAATAAGTTTATTACCAGCGCAATATTTTTAACCTTACTAGTTTAAATTGATGAATAATTAACTGAATACTGCTCAGGTTTGCACCTAATCGCCTATGCAATGCCTACGTTCATCTTTTCACTTTGACAACCATGACCTTGTTATAGACTTACAAAACCTACTATGACAATTTATGCCACCTATTGGTGGCACCAGAAACAGAAACAACTCGTTTGACATAGCTGTAATCAGCACAAAAAGCTAAGGTCAAGTTTAGTGCATGTTATATGATCAAAACTCTTCCCATGCTACTGTATTAGATGAAAGCAAATGATCTCAAAAATAATTCTGAGAGGAAGTCCCTATGTTTAGCTTTTTATTCTACAACACAACAGTTGGACATCTTAATGCAACATTATATAAGCTATTACTTATTACACATGGAACCTAAACAAACGAAAACGCACAAGAAGTAACACAATTGAGCAATTAAGCACTTATATAAAATTTATGATAATGGATGAAATACAGGACAAACATATAGCTTCATCAGGTTAGGAACAAAATGGCCATGAGATAGAGATGAGGGCAAAATAAGTTCATTAAAATAGAATCAAATTTTTTAAAGAGAAAAGAATGAGAAACTCACAGCATGTCTTGTAGCTGTTGGCGGTATTGGGGATTTTGAAGCATCCCTGTGAAGTAATACGCATAGGATAAGCCACTCTTATTTTAATGTCTATATGACAAATAAAAAAATTAAAAATTAATTTATCATTAAAGTGATACAAGATCTACAGAATAAAATGCAAAATATGGTTCTGTTAAAAATTAAGCTCCATGTAGACTCAAGGAAAAAGAAAAGGAAAAAAGGATAAAAAAGAGAACTTGTGCTGACATGTAATTTAAAATGTGGGATATTCCTTTGTAACCACTTCTAAACTTTATCGCGAAAGATGTATCTTTACAGGAATTGGCACCTCACCAAAAGGAACTCAACAAGCACAGAGAGAGAGAGAGAGAGAGAGAGAGAGAGAGAGAGAGAGCATTTATTATAAGTAAATATTTAACATTATTATTAGCTTAAAAGATGGAAATTCTTCAATGTCAATGATTAGAAGTTGCATTGTCAAACGAGGAAATTTCTCTTCCTTTATTTTCTTTAAATATTCATAATCTATGCATTTTAATGAGTACCATAAACCAATTTCTTAAATACTGCCAATGAAGACAGAGAAATTTTGTAGATACTAAATGATTTCTGTAATGAATGGTCAAAACCTGAGGAAACTTGTTTAGGGCAATTCCTTTTCATGTTTAGCTTTTTTCTTTTAATTCACCTTAGAAGAATCAAGGAACGAATGAGGAAATGATCGAAAAAAATGGGGAACTCACACTTGAATGTGGTAGGATTTCTCATCTCCTCAGGTAAATATCTGCAAAGATACCGAAAAAAATTAGCAACTTTTAAGATTGAGAAGCACAAATATTCTATAGCGAGCATGCATATAAAGCAATGTCATGAAGCAACAGAAACAAAAGGTAAAAAGGCATTGCTATCGTTAGTAAACAAGACAAACAAATTCAGGAAAGAAGAAAGGCAAGGGAAGAAATATAAAATGGATATTTTTCGACATACAGATATAAGGGATCCATGTCCATGGAACTTCTATTGCAACTTTTCCAGAAGTTAAGACTTCAGGTTTTTCCTGGGCCTAGAGTTGCTCTTGTAAGGGACTAATTTTGTGCACTCTGTATTAGTTATGTCTTATTTATCCTCTTTTCACAGTATTTTGCAACATCATACTTCTTAAGAAGTTTTATCTTTACCTACTTCGTTGCATGCACGGTACTTCAAATATTGATATATCAAGCAGCACATCCGTTTCTAGTGTGGCAATATAAACCAGGGTGTAATTCTAATAAAGCCTATTGGAGTTCTATGAGATGCTAAGAGATATATCTCAATATTGTCGACATATCATGATACCAAATAAAATATCCTACTTCATGACATTTCTTGGCTATCATAATTTCATAAGTAGTTGAATGAGGAGTACTGACAGTTTCCCCATTCTATCTCAATCAAAAATGCTTAAAGCTGAAATCTTCTTCCAAACAAAAATCTGATTGTAAAATGTAAATCACTTATTTTTCAACTCATCTTAGCTCCAAGTCAGTTTTGCAATGATTAAACAAGATTTAGTGTTAGCATGTAATTTCAATAGGGATTCATAAATTCTGCAAGATCAAAACATAAAAACTTTCTAAAAGTAAACTTTTTTGGAACTTCACACAAAAACACTATGTGTTATCCTTGAATAATTTTTCGCATATTGGAATGCCATTCTACCTGTTTCCCTAAAAATTTAACTTCTGGAATTAAAAATATTATTGAAAATTAGTTCTATATATATATATATATATATATTTATGAGTAATGAGAGTATGAGTATATCATGAAGTTGGGATGTACAGCAGACCTATACAAACACTACCCGAATCATGGGCAGACCAATACAAAAACCAACCAAAAACATAGCCAGCCCCAACAAAATACAACCCAATCCATACATCTCCCACCCTGAGATTAACATAGAACAACTGATACTAAAATGACCTTGGAAACGATGCTGAATAAGTCATTCAACACCGAAAACCAAAGATCACACTCTCCTATAATAGTGAGCCATCCTCCAAAAACTCAGCTAAGCCATCCTCACAACCCACCATCCACCAGAGCATAGGAAGAAAAACATCAGCTATGCCACTCTCTCACTATATCCATTGCAAAGGTGCGCCAGAACTCAGGTAGAACCGCCACCCATGATGCTGCTGCTAATAAGATAGAATCGAACATGTGATCCACCGATGACCGAGAGTCCTGGAATATCCTCCTATTTCACTCTAATCCAAATATGCCAAACAACTGTGTGAAAAAGAAGGCTATAGATAATGTTACCCCTCTTCCCCAAACCTCTGACTCTCCACTGAAGAAACACTACTAAGGAGTTTGGTAGGACCCAAGATACACCAACCAACTGAAACAACCGAATCCATATAACACTTGCAAGCCGACACTGAACAAAAAGGTGATCAATGCCCTCATCCTCCATACACATTCTATACACATGAGTGAAAATTATTGCTATAGATATATGTTAAACACACACAAGCATGCATACACACACATATATAGACATATGGCTTCAAATGTTTGACATATAAACAAATGAAACCAAAAAGTTGTGACAGTACAATTAACTTTTCTACCAAACAATTATTGACGTACTGTGTTTTATAAATTCAATTTCTACTATAGAATTGAAAATTAATATTTCAAAAAATAAATAAATGGATAAATAGACAATTTATTATTAGCTAATACCTTGTCCAGGGTTACTTTAAAATTAACATTTATACAATACAAATAATTATTGAGAAAAATCCAAAAACTCTTATGAATATCAGAAAAAGGTACTGCTTTATTTGTATGAATATTTTGCAAATTCAAGAACAAATTATTTTATAACATTGAAAACTTCCATATATGTTTTTTAGATTGATTAAAGGATGGCTACGCATGACAGCGAACTTCACACTTCCATATACAAGCATTTTATGCTTAATATCATTATTCTGTAATATTTTTAGTTATTAGGTGTAATATGTAAACATGTCTAAATAAATATCTCACAAGATTTCACCCAAAATTTCCTTCTCCACTTCTAGTTAGCTTGGAATCATTCTTTTAGATAACACTTGAGACGAGCTAACATCCAAGAGTTTGCCTATCATATTCAAGCCTCTTAGGATGTGTACACTAGTCTTACTGCCTGAATAAATATCTCAAAAGGTTTCACCCACAATTTCCTCCTCAACTTCTAGTTTAGCTTGGAACCATTCTTTTCGATTACACTTGAGCCCAGCTAACATCCCAGAGTTTGACTATCATATTCAAGCCTTGAAAGATGTGTGCATTGACCTTACTGTTAAAGATCATCTGTTTGGGTCACAGATCAGAATCATGTTTTATCTTCCATTTCCTTCCTCCTTCACAAGGACAGGGCTCTTCAGCTTACTAATATCACATTTCAATAGTCCTATATTCCATGAAAAATAAAGGCCTCCACTTGGACCATAGTTCTCAATAAAATCAAAAAGAAAGATAACCTTCAAAGGAAACAGAATCATCTGACTGTTTCTCTAAAAATTTGCTTCACATGCAGGACTAACTAGAAGTAGATAACCTTTTTACCCACTGTATGCATTATCTCTTGTGATTGACTGTGTTTTACTTTGTACTATCAGTATCCTAGTTTAGAAAAATGGAAGAGATTGCTATATAGAAACGAGAAGGATTGCTAGACATAGCATTGCTATTTGTGTTCCTTTCATCCATTTAGGATAAGTAAAATAGGAGGACTTTTCCCAAACAAGATGAACAACACAGATTCAATTGTTGATTCTGTCATGGTGATAGCAGCCACCTGGTGTGCACATATCAGGAGTTTAAAAGCCATTTGGAACTCCTATGGGGCAGATTATACGATTTAGGTTGGTCTGAAATAGTCAACCTAGGTCCATCTAGGATTGGAGGCATATTATATGGAAGATATTTTGCATGAGTTCTCAAACCCTTGGTGGAAGAGAATACAATCAGCTGAAAAATCCATTCACAAATAGCTGATTTAAGAGAGGCTAGATATGTGGGATTTCAGCACTTGATAGTAGAAGCAACTCATCACTGGTTATTTCAAATATGAGGGAACATAGTTCCCACTCATGGTCACTGTCCTGTTAACCCCGTCAGGTTATTTCATATATGAGGGAACATATGTTAAGCCCATCAGGCTTACACTTCAGCTGATATGCGGAATATCTAATTCCCAGTGTGCCTAGATTAACTAATAGTGTAACTGAAAGACTACTAAGGGATGATGGGGATAGAGCATCCCTCTTTTCAGTCATCTCAATGTGGATATGATTGTAGATTACTCAATTTTTCTTTTTTTTCTTATCTTGTCTCTCTCCCTTTTTCCCCTTTTCCTTTGGCCCGTTTTTCTGTACCCTATCCCACACCATTGCTAACAAAATCTTCATTACTTATCAAAAAATAAATCAAATCCATCCAGTTTATTTTGTGATGTTATGACTTTTGTGCATTTCCAATACTAAGCCAAATAAAGGAGGTTGCTTTATGTTATTGATCATTGCAAAACTCTACAAAATCACTTGTAAAGGATATTAGACCTGATATAACTAATAAAGTAAAATGTTAGGCAACTAGAAACCAAAAAGTTAATAGGCCAATATAAGGATGCTTTTATGGATATTTAAAGATCAAGAAAGGCAACATAATGAACAAGCATATCCATGAGAATCTAGAAGAAGCCCTAGAAAATAAATTCTGCTAACATGGCTTAGGCAAGTAATAAAAAAAGACTGATGGAGGCACCAATGAGAAGCTGATAAAGAGTGCAAGTTAAAGGATAAAAACAGCTTGAGGAAGAAAAAAAATAATCACAGCAGTGTCCATCCGATGAAATTTTAAGGCATGTACTCTCACAAAACGTATCGTTTTGATGATTGCAAGTAGGGTACAAATTGCCAACAACTAAACTGCTTGAATAAGGCATTTTTTTATTGTTTATTAATGGAGCGCCATGTAGTGCCATGTCGTAAAGCACTACATCAAACAGTTCCATAGAAAAAGAGGTATAACAAGAAAGAGGAGACCTCGGGCATGTGTGGGTGGAGGACATATGCCAAAAGTCTAAATTGTTTACCTAGAGGGTTTCCAAATGCATACAGCAAAATGATTTCAACAGAACAGCATCAAACACCAAAATCATAACAGGCTAAATGGATAAAAGGATCTCTTACGGGTAGACCATCTTTTGCACTGTGGGATCTTCCATCATTTTCTCCAAAGCTTCCACCGACAATACGGTATTAGTTTTCCCTGCCCATAAATGGATAAGGCTTACTCAAACTTTTTGATCATCTACCACAGAACGGTAAACAGAATAAGTATAAAAGCAGAGAAAGAAATCCTACTTGGATATGGATGAATTAGTCATAATGAAACATACAACACAGAGGTAAAGCGGCATTCACCATCACAATGGCATATGCTTTAATAACAAACACCAGGAAGTTTTACCATTAATATAATGCTCAACAACAATAAACAAGACGAATAAAAAATGTTATACTTCAACAACTCTCACAGAATTTAGATGGCAGGCTTACTGTCCTGTTGTGAAAAGAACGATAGCCTTGCCTTCACCCAATGGCAGGGAGGTTGATCCTAATTTCCACCAAATATTGTGAAATAATCAACTTGGTGAGCAATGATCCATAAATCACATGAAACCTCTGCAAATGTTTGGTCTTCCATGCGAGCTAAGAGGTCTGAAGGGGATGTGGTGCTTGGTGGAATGCTGGTTCATAGGATGCTTCTGCTAGTCTGGCTCCCTTTTTTTAGTAGTTCACAATTTCATCAAGTACACTGGTGTGCACCTTTCAACAAATTCAACGGCTTGTAACAGAAGCTCATACAAATGTCCTTCCTCAAATTTACTGTGGGACAAAACCAATTCATAATCATCTTTCTGCTGTGCTAAAAGCTGTTTTTTTTTTTTATAATTAATGGAGATTTCATTAAGATCAAAAGAGTGGGACCCCACAAGCCGTGATATTACCCAGAATACAGCATATACAAAAAGATAACTACATTATAGACCACAAAATATCAATCTAACACAACAGTCACCACCAAAAAACAACAAAATAGGCGACTCAAACTAACAACTAGATGTGGATCATAATCAACCAATCCCTAATAATGTCTGAAGATGAATAAGATGTAAAATCCTTTTGCACCGATGCCCATGAAGCTGTCAAAGACATCCCCTAATCGAGCACACAAAATCTGCTAACTGCCATGCCCTCAAAAATGATCTGATTGCGTACACGCCACAATGTCCATAAAGTAGCAAAAAAACATATCTTGTATAGCTTCCTCCCTAACCTGCTTAACCCCAAAAACCTCCAATGAAAGGCCAAGTCACAAATAGTAGATGGCAATACCCATGTGATGTTTCCTAATTTCAAAAAATGCTTCCACGAACTCAGCATCCTTCATACACATCGAACAAACCTGAGGAGACAAAGCCATGTAAGGCTGCCGATGTTGCAATATATCAAGTGTGTTAATCTTATAGTGAAATATAGTCCAAGCGAAAACTTTAACCTTGGATGGAATAGAAGCTTTCCACAAAAAAGAAGTAGGGAAGGCAGTGAAATGGGGTATAGAAGCTGATGATAGGTGAGCAAAAAATAAGCTGACAGTAAAACCACTAGAATCGAGTGACCAAACACGCCGAACCGATATAGAAGGAAACAAAGAGACCTCTTTAAGGTTATCTAACAAATTACCCAATTTAACTAGTTCTGCAGGACGAAGGTCACGCTTAAAGTTAAGATTCCATTCCATTCCATTAGAAAATGCGGAAAGAATGTCAAAAACCAAAGGATCAAGTAAGACACGAACCCTATAAAGCCTAGGGTATAAACAAGATAATATCTGGCCCTTCCACCAAATATTAGACCAAAACCTGATGCGGTTACTTGCACGCACTTTAAACTGGACAAACGGAAAAATATACTAGCAAGGCCTAAGACCGCCTTCCAAGGATTATGCCCCCGACTTCGAGCATCTATCTTTACCTCTATTCCATTCTGATGAATCCCATATATGCTTGCTATAACTTCACGGCATAGAGACAACCTCTCCTCCCCAAATCGCCACAGCCATTTGCCAAGTAATGCCTTATTTCAAAGACCAAGGTTACCTAGAGCCAAACCTCCATTTTTTTTTTTTTTTTTTGCTGACATACTACTCCCCATTTCACAGGGTGAAACCCTTTTTTTCCTTTTCCTTCCCACAAAAAATCATAGTGAATAGCCTCAATTCTGCTTATTACCTTAAATGGAGCCTTGAACAATGAGAAATAATAGACCGGAATATTTTCTGAAGAAGATCTTATCAAAGTGAGACGGCCTCCAATGGACAAAAATTGTTGTTTCCAATGTTCCACTCTCTTGGACTCCCTATCCACTACCGAATCCCAAAAACTAACTAGATTTGCCTACCCTCCCAACGGCAACCCTAAATATTTAATAGGCAATTTACCCATCTTACATCCAATGCTAGACACAAATTCCTCTAATCTTTCATCGCTTACATTGACCCCCGCTAGACAACATTGAGACATATTCACCCTCAAGCCTAATAAGATCTCAAACACTTTTAGAATACATCGACACCAAAAGACATTTACTGAATTGGCCTTTAATAATAGTAGGGTATCATCTGCAAACTGTAAGTGAGAAATCTGTACACTATCTCTACCAATGGTGAAACCTTTGATTTTATCATGCTTCTCCCCAAATGTAAGTAGTCTACTTAAAACATCACTCACTAGAGTAAATAGAAATGGTAAGACTGGATCCCCTTGCCTTAAACCACGACTTGATGGAAAAATTCCAGACACATGGCCATTAATAAGTAATGAAAAAGACACATTATTCAAACACCCTCCCATCCACCTTTGCCACCAATTCCCAAACCCTTTTCCATTCCAACACCGAATCTAGAAAACTCCACTCAACCCTGTCATAGGCTTTATCCAAATCTATTTTCCACACCAATCCAGGAAGACCTGAATGCTTCTTTGCCTCCACACATTCATTAGCAATGAGAACACTATCAAGAATCTGTCCACCTCCTACAAATGCACTTTGATTTTTGGAAATAATCCCATCCATCACTTCTTTCAATCTCATAGACAACACTTTTGCTACTATTTTATAAAGACAGGTAAGACTAATTGGCCTAAAATCCTTTATTTCTTCAGCCCCTGATCACTTGGGAATAAGACAT
This sequence comes from Buxus sempervirens, assembly GCA_947561395.2. Classification (NCBI taxonomy): domain Eukaryota; kingdom Viridiplantae; phylum Streptophyta; class Magnoliopsida; order Buxales; family Buxaceae; genus Buxus; species Buxus sempervirens. The sequence goes on along the minus strand of OX387184.1, from coordinate 46,958,456 downwards.
ATGAATGTTGCATTAGTAACCTTATTAATCACTCCATTGCTGTAAAACTCCATGAACACCTGACTTACATCATCTTTGACATTATCCCAGCACTCTTGAAAAAAAGCCATAGAAAAACCATCTGGGCCTGGGGCCTTGTATTTGCCTAATTCCTTTACTGCTCCATATATCTCCTCCAACTCAAAGGATCTCTCCATCCTCTCTCATTCAACATAGGACCCTCTAACTTTTTTAAGTCAAACTTGAAAAAAGACTCAAACGAATAGAGACCTGAGAAATGATTGACCAATTCTTCAGAAGTTTTTTCCTTGTCATTAATTTCCTCTCCATTTACAATCAAATGGTGAATTTCATTATTCTTTTGTCTCCCATTTTCTACTAGGTGAAAAAACTTAGTATTCCCATCACCTTCCTTTAGCAATCTAACCCTAGCTTTCTGTCTCCAATTTATCTCCTCTACTCTCAAGACTAACTCTAGATCACTTAAGGCAATTCTACGCTCTGATCTTTCTTCTGAAGACAGACCCCTATTTTCCTCCTCCTTGTCCAAGCATTGAATTTTTTCCTCAAGCCTTCTTTTCCGACTTTGCACCAAACCGAATTCATTTATATTCCAGTTCTTTATTCTATTTCTGAGGCATTTTAGTTTCTTCATAAATCTATGCCCCGCCCAACCTTCATGACTGGCTTTCATGTCTTCCTGCCATTGCTTTACTAGATTCCAAAATGATTTTTCCTCCAACCACATATTCGAAAAACGAAAAAAAAAAGCTGTTTATGTCATTATATCATTCTTGATGTTCTAAAAGCTGTTTATGCCATAATACCATTACCCTCATGTATTGTGGATTATCTCACTTCATAAAGGTATTAGAGAATAAGCCAAATATATAAGTAATAAGAAGAGCTAAAGCTCATGAATTTTAGGCTCCCTATTCCCAACAGCCCTCCTCTCCTCCTTTCCATCTTGAAGCCTAACCAGCATTACAACTTGGTAGCAAAGCATCAGGACTGAATTAAGAACCCCGGATTCAGTCGGATTATTTTGCACAGGAGACAGTATTGTTGAAGGAAAACAGACCCAAACACAGGTTTCAATGTCATCGTGACAGAATGATTCAGCAACCATATGGCCCAACCATCAAGAGATGATACCGGGTGATAGATCCTTCTTTAGATGATTTGTAATCAATATTCCATAATTTTTGAATGTATGTTTGAGAAGATAGAGAAATTTTCTTTCTGAAGATTTCAGGGGAAAAAAGGTCTCCAGAAAAGATGTTTGTGCCATGTGATTTGAATGAAGAAGATGTTGTGTGGCCCAATTACAAAACTTCTGGATCTAATGGATCAAATCTTATTGAGTTTCAAGAACATTATATGGAGATCTATTAACCTCTAGTTTTACTGCCAAGCCTAAAACATCATAGCATAGAATGTTCTGAAATTTTTTGTGCCAATTATTATCTGTTAGTGTCTAGCTGATGTTTACTTGATGTGGCTTGGATTCCTAAAAGGTGTAAAGGAATCCAGTTTTACCAGCCGGATTGTTGAGATCCATTTTATCTTTCCAGGAACGATATATGAAGCTATTCAATAGCCTAATGCTTCAGAAGCAGTACGCATCCCATCCATATGAACTCACATTAAAAATCCTTCCTTACAAAAAAAACACTGTCAAACTGGATGGCTCATAGTATTCATCTGGGCATCAATCTAACAAAATTTTTCAGTGGGACAAGGTAAAACAAAAATGGGAAACAGATAAGTCAGTTCTATTTTCCTGACTTTTAGCCACCATACAATGAAATATTAGTCATGGTTTCTTCTCCTAAGAATACTAACTGCCAAAGAAATATGGGATATTGTTGCCCAGACATATTCCCAAGTGTGGAGGGATCCCTAGATACAATTTTTTGCTTGCTCATGGCAAATTATGAACGAATTTGATTACTACCACGACAATAAACCAGTTCATACTGCCAATGTAGTGAGTTAGTGGAAGATGGTGGAAACAAAGTCATATTTTTTGTTTCTGGAAGTTATTTCCCAATTATGATTAGGTACATGTCATAATTTTAAAAACAGATCCTATTTGGTTCATTTTAGAGATTTTGGAACAAAAACCGAACAGAATGTGCTGAAACCAAACCCAAACTGACCAAAGTTGGTTCCGGGCAGTCAGTTCTCAGATTTAACCAACCCAAGTTGCACCACTACACAGGCATACTCAGCACAAGTTTGAATATGAAACCGTCTGGCCTGCTAACAATAACTAAGCCGAGATTTTGTATGCAGATTCAAGAACCAAATTGGGCCCAAATCACATGATTTATACGACATTAATCATCAACTGTGACGCCTACCCTGTAAGTAACATATCCAAGGGATTTAGAACAGTTCCAACACTACCAGAAGTGAAAACCAAAGGCATGGTTGCTCTCATAATACTATATTGCACATTGTACAATGATCATGTGATTTCTGATGAAAAATTAATTTCCAGGACAAAATTCAACTTTCTGCAGAATAGGCTAATCACTCAGTAGTCACTATGCCTGCATGATCAACAATGATGACAGCCTTGATCATCTAAAAATCCGATATGTTGCACCAATCAGCATATATCTATGGATTCTCGCCAACAACTCCTTAAATTCTTATTGAAGTGCCAAGGTATGGTGAGGATTATATCAAAGTAGATCCCTCAATAATGGATGGGTTACTACAGTGTTCCTTTTTATTTGTACACAAAAAATTATCCATATAGAAAAAAAGATAAATAAGGAAAAAAAAAAAGGAAGAGAAACACAAGAAAAAGGAGAAAAAAGGAAAAAACTATATATATAAGAAAGTAAAAAATAAAAAATAAAGAAAAGGACGAGGCAAAAAGAAAAATCAGATGAAGGTAAAGAAGGGAAAGAGGAAAGGAAGGAAACTCTAAGAAAGGTTTTCACTTTACTTATACAGCCAGCCAAGTAATATGAAATCCCCTCCTAATGACACCTATACTTAAAAAAGCACAGAGCATCAGAGTCCCAGAAAGTTAGCAATTCCTACAATAAACTATAGGTAGATTGTACTGGAATTTTCAACATGCATTGAGGGGCATTCCAATCATACACTAAGAAACACTTCTCCGGGCACCTTCACAAACATTTTTATGAATGAAATCTGAAAGACCCATCCATTCTTCTCTGTCATTTCTAGTACCTGCTTTCATACTCAAAAGGACCATAAAATTCCCTCAAATCACAACAGGATTATCATCAATTATTTTACTATTATACCAGGCATTATGTATTAACTATTAAGGACACATCATATGCCAGAAAGTGTCACAGATAAAGGAATGATTAATTAAAATCAGGAAGGTAGGAATGAATCATAATCTATGAAAAGATCCACTACATCAGTATCAAAATCCTATGAAATGTAAAAGCTATAGCTAATATATTTGTTTAAGTCAAATATTAGTAAATGCAATCAATAAAGAAGAGATTTCTCATTTCTTCCCTTTTACAACATGGGAGGGAGGATGGCTTGAAAAGGTTCTGAAAAATCTGGCTGGACATAACGGAACTTATGTCTCTAGACACTTCTTATGCAACGGGGAGGAAACTAGCAAACTCCCCAGTGGGACTCACCCTAAGGCTGGCCAGTCAACATAAAAAACCTTCCCCCATCACATAAGCTTTGGATTTTGGGTTCTTCAGGAGGGCTTTTGTTGTTTACAGTTGAATAGGGGGGTGTCATTGTCTTTTGGATTTTGGGGCTGAGGGGATTGTGTGGATTGGGTATAGTTTTTTTGTGTTTTATGCTGTTGCACTCCCGTTTGTATGATCCATACTTTTGCTTTTCATTCACACATATATATATAATATACACATACATTATTCATCAAAAAAAGATCAGGTCCAGGATTTGAGTCAAATTGACCTTCCCTATCATCTCAAGGTGAGGCAAGAAATTCAATCAAATGTTCGTTGTACATGTATAAGGACATATCATATGCCGGAAAATGTCAAAGATAAAGGAATGACTAATTAAAAGTAGGAAGATAAGAGTGACTCATAATCTATGCAAAGATCCATTACATCAGTATCAAAATTATATACCATGTCAAATCTATAACTGATACATTTGATCAAGCCAAACGGTAGTAAATGAAATCAGTTTATTCACTCACCTGTGGATTGGGACCCATAATCGGAAGCACTGCTATCCTGCTTGGACGCCGCTCCATTTTGAGAAGCCTTCATAAAATGTTCAAAATAATTGAAAAAATAAAAGCATGACCTTTAAGCACTACTTACTCTTTTATAACACAATGGCTTACTCTTACATCGTCAGCAAGATTAATGTCTTTGGAAGGACCTGTCTCTTTAGAAGTTTCAAAAGGAGATTTTTTCATCATTTCTTCTGGAGAGACATCTACAAAAGCTGCAAGTAAACCCATAAGAATCATGGATGAAGGCTCATTTCAAAGTTAGCTCAAAGAACTGCCTGGAAAGTAGTAACAGGTTCAGTTGAATGAACATATAATCACAGCCATCCATCGAGAAACAATTACTTTCTACAAGAACACACAATTTGTAAAAATGTCAAAAGCTGATCACATATAAGCTATCGGGTAATATGGTATCTTATTTTCAGTTAAAAAAGTGAATTAAAGCTCTTGTAAAACCTCATAATTTTGGAAAATGATTTATATCAGCACTTTTCACCTCACATGTCAGTTGCTCCATACATGCACTTGCATAGACACGTACACACCAACATACACTCACAAAAGCAAGCAGACATAAACATGCACACAAGCACAGGCACACACGCGCATGCACACACCCACATAGGCACATGCACATGCATATACACCTACAAATTCATGCATGCATAAACATGCAAAGTGAAAACACACTGCTCATGCATGCTAACACATATCTACACATATTGACACATGAATAACCATATATACCCACAAACACATGCAGGGATAAACTGTGCCTTCAACAATTTATTGGGGGGTGTAGAAGGAGAGAGAGAGAAGGCCAACGGCAATTGCAGCTGCAACGATTGGCGAGCGATGATTGCGACTGTGACTACGATTACTGACGTTTGCAACTGCAAGTGCGATTCTGATGACTGGGCACGCCTGTCGACAATGGCAATGATTGCTGAAAATTGGCAACTGTGAGCAACTGTGACTCCAACAAGTGGCGTCTGCGAAAGATTGCGACATGTGATAAGGGGATTGCATCGGTAGCTGAGTAATATGCAACAGACAAGCATCTCTTGATGTTGTCAATAGGGTGTTTCGACGGTAGCTGCGGCATCTTTGTCTTATGGTTGTGCGCTACTGTGGTTGTGATGACTGGCGACTGCGACGATGCATCCGAGATGGTTGAAGAGGTTAAAAGAGAGTATGGCAACAGTTTAGCAATGGCGAATGACTAAAGGGGGATCACAGTTCAAGATTGCAATGGAGACGGTTTTGTTGAATCTTCGGCTTTTGTTGATCGGCCCTATGCTGACGCTGTTCGTTCAAGGGCGATACCAACAAAAGGTCTGGAGGGGTATAGGAAGGGCAAGTTTTTCTCTCCGCACCATTTCAGTCCGCTAACAGATATACTGCAAGGGTTGAAAGGAAAGCATTTTGGTTTGAAGGTGGAGGTGAAAGTGACCATTCGTGTCTCAATATAACTGAGAGGGTAGGGCTTTACATCAAATGGATTTCTATCTTACAGTGGTTTCTGAATACCATAAAAATGGTGCATCGCCATTCTCATCTTTGAGGAACCATTGGTTCTCTTTGTGCACGTCCTGGTATGTATACTGCCAAAGTTAAATCAAACTGGTGTGGCTTACTGCTGCAAATTTCTGTTATTCCGAAGCAGGGTCACCAAAGGTCTCTGTTCTTCCCAGCAGATCCTAATAAGAATGCGTGGCAGTATATCCTATCGAGGTGGGAGGAAGTTAGTCGAAAAATAAGAAATGAGGGTGTATCCAAATCAGATCAAGCGACAAAGCCTGTAAGATCAGGTCCCGATTCAGAGGAACATAGAACGGGGGTAGCTCAGTCATCTATTAACAATCTGTTTCGAGTAATGAATAGAAGAATTAAGCCAAAGAGCAACGTGCTAAGGGACAGATCAGACCCTTACATACAGATTTCCCTTTCATCACCTATGAGTAGTATGGATTGGCAGTTTCCCTTCGTCTGTAGGAGTTCAGATCATGTTGAATGGCAAGGATTAGGAGAAGTGGAAGTGTTTTGGAGTTTAGGCTCCATTGGAGATCACTTACTTTCTTTGGGGAGACTGAAGCACTCATCTTTTCGAGTGATGAGAAACAAGCTGAAAACTTCCTAGCCAATAGTCCTTATGTTCTGGGGAACAACATCATGGTTTCAGTAGACAGGTGGATTCATGGTACAGGCTTCTCAGCAGGTCCAACATCTGATGTTGGGTGGTGAAAATTGAAGGGCTTCCTCCACATTTGTTTGGGGAAGATACCTTTCGAAGCATAGGAGTATCTATGAGGGTTTTCGGGAAACGGGGGGTCTCACATGAAAGGGGGAGGTGGTTTTCAGAGTAGCAGAACCAGTTATGCGTAGAATTTCTCGATGCATGGCAGTCAGGGATGGAAGATGGTGGTCCGAGGTGTATGTGGAATTCCTCCAATCGAAGCCCCAGCCAGAGATTTTTTGGTGCTCACTTTCTCAGATGCAAGAGGAGGAAGACGACGTACGACTATGTGGGACATATGTTGAGGAGACGATGTCTTGCAGGGTGCAGTCTCCTGTACATTCAAATTCCAAAAAGAGCACGTGTGGCTGTTGTGAAACATGTGAGGGTCTTAACCTTAGTGGACCTATGAGAAGACTGCTACTAGAAGTCGCCAAGGCATGGGAAGAGTTTCATTGGGCCAAGGCCCATCATAAGGAATCTGGTTTGGTGCAAAATATCGCTGAAGTGTTGAAGCAATCCAGCCCTTTAAACCCAAGATACAATAAAGGTCCAAGTTGTGGTGGACAGTCAAAGCCCCAGGAAGAGTTCATTATATCTCATGACGTGAACCACCACTCAAAATCAGAAGTTTATCATAGTAACGAGTCTTTGAAGGATGCAGATGGAGGAGCATCACCTATGATGAAGGATTCCAGAAGAGATGGGGAGGTTAGTCTGGGGGCAGAGTCCTTTATCAATGGTGAGTTAGACAGCCAAATACTTAACTCTGCCACAGTTCAATCATTTCCAGATTTTTTGGGGCATTTGGATTCTTTCTTGTTGGATCTAGAGGTTCGTGTAAAAAATCTGGACATCATCTCAAATGGGAAGGTAAGTGTCTTGTCAAAGGGTAATGGCGAAGAGAAAATTTTGAGGTCGGCTTATCTGAACCAGGAAATCTATACAGATTCAGCAAGTTCCATGAGTTTGGAAGAAGTGGGAAAAGAGAAGGGCAAGCTGTGGTTGGGGAACATGAAACGAGTAAGCAAGGGAGGGTTTGTATACCCTAAAGGCCAGATCCAGAAAGGAAAGGATTTACTACCCCTACCAGAGCAGGATGGTGTTCTTAACTACCTGTATCAGAGTTCCAGCAGCCGGGGATGAAAGTAAAGTCCAGCCGAACAGCATGTTTCATTATGCCACTGTTTCCTTTGTTGAATCACCTAAGTCCCCTTTTCAGTTTTGGCTTCTCCTCTGTCTTTGGTGGGCAAGTCTTCGAGGTATGTTCCTCTCTCTATCTCTACATCTACTCCTACACCTCTTCACCCTGAAATTCTGTGCCGGGACTTACCTAATGCTGATGAAGTGCCATTATTGGAAGCCATGAGCCTCCGTGAGGGTGCACAGGATGGTGGAGTGGTTGAAGCAAGATTGGAGGGGTGTGTAGAAGGTAAGGCTGTATGGAAGGGAGTTCAGAATTTTGTAGAGTTAATGGTTGATAAGGTCTTCAATCATTCAGGTGAAGAAGTTCAAGTAGGTCAGGTTATCCCGTACTTTAGAAGAAATGAAAGGGGTGGGACTAACGGCTTCTAATGAAAGTAATATCATGGAACATTAGAGGGATGGGCAGCTCTACAAAACACAGGGCTTTGAAAGATTTGTGTCAACAGATAAAATCTGATGTGATCATCATTTTGGAAACAAAGAAAGAAGAGGTGGACAGATCACTTATAAGAAAATTTTGGGCAGATAGGGATCGTAAATGGGTAGTGTTGCCATAATTTGGGTCTTTGGGTGGTTTGCTAATTGTGTGGGATATTTGTTCTGTTGAGGCTGAAACTCATCCCATGGGATCTTTCTCCATTACAATAGAATTCAGATCTGTCCATGATGGCTTTAGATGGTGGTTATCCAGTGTGTATAATCCATGTAGATCTAGAGGTAGAGAAGCTTTTTGACAACAATTGATAGACTCTTGGCCTGGACCTTGAGAACCTTGGGTGGTGATTGGGAATATTATGGTGGTTAGATTCTTATCGGAAAATATGGGGGTACTAAATGAGTTACCAAGAGTATGAAAAAGTTCAATGAGTGGATTTGGCATTGTGAGTTAATTGATTTCCCCCTTAAAGGAGGAATTTATACCTGGTCTAACTTTCAAGAGAATACTGTCTCTGCTAGATTGGACCGGTGCTTAGCTTTTCTTGAGTGGGGAAATCATTACCCATGTCTCTCAAATCCTTTTGCCTAGACCTATTTCAGACCATTGTCCCATTTTGTTGTCTACAGAGCCTCCATCTAGTGGTCCTAGACCCTTTAGGTTTGAAAATATGTGGTGGTCTAATCAGTCTTTGCTGAAACTGGTTTCAGAAATCTGGGGTAAAGACCATGATAAGTCGGTGGGGTGGGCTGCTTTTCAGCTTTTCGCGTTCTTAAAGGAATAAGGGGCTAAAAGAACATATTAAAGCATGGAATAGAAATGAATTTGGAGGAGTCAGCCACGGGAAGAGTGTGTTAACAGTTAAAATAGATGAATTAGATACGGTAGAGGAGTCCAGACCTCTTGACATTAGAGGAAAGATTGAGAAAACAGGACTTGATAGAATTTTGATAAGCTTCTTCCGATGGAGGAGATTTCATGGAGACAGAAGTCTAGAGCTCTTTGATTGAAAGCAGAGGATAGTAATACCAGATTATTTCATAAATTAGCAAACATATGAAGAGCAGTAAATTCCATAGACCGGGTTCAGATGAGATGTTTGGGAAGAAATTTTGAGTTGGATAACTTGGATGAAATTAAAATGGAAGATTTTGCCCTTGAGGGTGAAAGGCCCCTGGTGGGCATGGATTTACTCTGGCTTTTTACCAGCATCATTAGGAGCTGATTAAAAATGAACTCATGCTGGTATTTTCGAGGAAATTTTGATCATGGAGTGATTAATAAAGCAACAAACACTGCCTTTTTTCCTTTGATTCCAAAAAAAAGCAAGGGCTATAGAACTTTAGACCTATCAATCTCACTACTACTGGCTGAAAGATTGAAGCAGGTCATTCAATCGGTGGTATCCTCTTTTCAGAGTGCCTTTATCGAGGGTAGGCAGATTTAGATTGCACCTTGATAGCCAATGAATGTGTTGAAAGTAGAAAGAGATTAAGACAGTTGGGATTAGTGTGTAAGTTAGATTTGGAGAAAGCTTATGACCAAGTGGAGTGGGGTTTCATTGACTCGGTCTTCGCTTGGAAAGGGAGAAGGTGGATGAAAGGTTGTTGCAATAAGATAGAATTTTCATTCTTAGTTAATGGGTCCGTGACCGGTTTGTTCCCATCCTCTAGAGGTCTTAGGCAGGGGAATCCACTATCCCCTTTTTTTCCTCCCTTGTTTTGGGGACGTGTTAAGTTGGTTTATTGAGATTGCATGTGAAAAGGAGTTGGTTAAGGCGTTCAAGATTCATGAGGGATTGGAAGCAATGGAAGTGTCTCATCTCCAATTTTTAGACGACACTATCCATTTCATTGATGCTTCTAGGGAGCAGATCTACTGGGTGAGATGTATACTAAATGCTTTTGAGTTAGTGTCTGAGTTGAGGGAGAATTGGGGAAAAAACCTCAATCCTAGCATCAATGTATCAGATGAGTTGGTCAGCATCCTTAGGGTGTCGGTGGATGAGTGGCCTATATCCTATCTTGGCCTCCCTCTAGGTGGACTAACTAGGACGGTTGGTTTCTGGAACCCAATTGTTGAAAAAAAAAAACCGAAAAGAGATGGGCAGGGTGGAAAAGAAACAATCTATCTTTTGGGGGTAGAGTGACTCTCATTAAAGCAGTCCTGGAAAACCTTCTCATTTACTACCTGTCTTTGCTTAGTTAGGATGCCATCTAAAGTCACCAAAGGGGTAGAGAATATCCAAAGAGACTTCCTATGAGAAGGGGGTGGTTACAAGAAGGATCATCTAGTTAGTTGGGCAGTGATGTGTAGATACAGGGAGAAGGCAAGATTAGATGTTGGAGACCTTGTGGACCGAAATTCAGCTCTATTGGCTAAATGGTTATTGCCCTTTGGCAGTGAAAGGACGAGTTTCTCGCACAAAAACATTAGTGCAAGTATGGTTTGGCTGGAAATGGGTGGAATGTGGATCTGACAAACATGCCCCCCGCTACTAGCCCATGGAAATCAGTGGTGTTGTTGGCCTCATCTTTCTACTCCCATGTGCATTTTTGTGTTGGCTCTGGGACTTCTATCCATTTTGGCTTGATCTATGGTGGGATTCAGAAACCCTTTCTTTCCATTATCCTCGTATTTTCTGTTTAGTAACCTTTCCTGAGGAGGTGCTTTCTCCTCATTCGGATGGTTTGTCTTGGAATCTCTATCTTATGTAAGCTCCTAGAGATGCTGAAATGGTGAGTTATGCTCCTTGATACAGTTGCTAAAAGAAGCACCCATTGATCCCAAAATTCCTAATTCTCATGTTTGGTGCCCGGAGTCGTCCGGTCTTTTATCATGCAAATCTTTCTTTGAGATGTGCAGATCTGATGGTCTTGCCCAATTTTCACCCATTAATACCAAACATTTATGGTACCAACCTATCCCTCCCAAAATTCAAGTTTTTGTCTGAACTGTGCTTTTATCCAACTGAAGTGCTTCAACGTAAAAGAATGCGAATGGTATTGTTTCCTAGTGTGTACTTCTTGAGCAGAAAGAGCGAGGAATCCCTCCAGCATCTATTCATGCATTGTGCCTTCTCCAGACAGATTTGGATTACATTATTGGGACTGATTAGTCATTCTTGGGCACTGCCTTCCACAGTCCTTGATCTTTTTAACTAGTGGTATTTCTCAGGGCTGGGAAAAAGTGGTAGAGTACCCTACCAGGTGGTTTTTTAGGCTATGCCTGTAGATCATTTGGCGAGAACAAAATATGAGAATTTTTTACGATGTAGCATCACCAGTTAAGGCAGTTATGGAGTCCATCATGTCAGTGGCTGTATCTTGGGTTTCTGGTTTGGAGATTTTCCATCATATTAATGGGTCTGATATTTTAAGGAATGGCATGCCATCTCCTACTCCTCTCCCTTATTTTTTAGAAGGGAAGTTGTGAAAATCTCCAGAGGCCAGGGTATTGAAGCTTAATGTGGATGGCTGTTCCTTGGGAAATCCGGGAGCTTCGAGTTTGTGTAGGAATCTCAGGAACCGCTTGGGCCAGACTATTTTTCCTATTTAGTGGTTATGTAGGGAATGAAGATTCTCTGAGAGTTGAGAACCTTGCATTTATCATTGGTCTTTCCCTGGCTAGCATACAAGGATACCATCATTTTATTATTGAGGGGAATTATACTACAATGTTCCACTGGATGACAAAGGAGATTCAAGGCCCATGGAGAATGTGATATATAATCCGACAAGCACGATCTTTATCTACTTGCTTGAACGTCTCATTCAAGTTTGTACTTAGATTGGGCAATGGTATTGCAGATTTTTTTGCAAAGGCAGGAGCTTGTAGATCTCATTTCTTTGTTGGTTCCCACGTGGATGATTTAGCGGGAATGATTTAGCTGTACCATATCTTATTTTTTCACTTTGTATCTTGGCTCCTACTCTTTTAGAGGTGACCATGTATATTCTTTACTCCCTTTTCTATATATCATTCTCTCATTATTCTCTCAAAAATAAAACAATTTATTGGGATTTCCATTATAAGAGTTTTCCTGCCATTATGATTACTTCTTGACAATCACAACAAATCAAAATGGCAGATAAATTTTATTTCATGTCCAGCATTAAGTTTCTTAATCATTCTGCTTCTTCTCCAGCCGTATCTAAAGCCAAAAACTACACTATATTGTCAAGCTAGTATTGCAGGTCTGTTTGCATAGTTACCATTGGGACTGTGCCTCTACACTTGTGGGAATGAGTTCTTTCAAAACCAACGCAAATTTTGACAGGGTCACCATCTTACATAATGCATTGGCGAGGGACCGCCGTAATCACAGAGATCCTCATATCCCAGACAGGTTTGTAATGTCATATAATGCAAAGAATGAAATGCATCAATTGTTTACTCGTTTCCCCTTTAATGATCTGTGAAGAAATATAGAAGTCCTTGTCAACCTTCTGTACATAGACGACTTGGTTTAAAGTTCTATGAACTCCTTACCTATCAGAAGTTTCAGCTTTATGTACAAATGATTCAACATTGACCTAGCTTTATTTGGTTTTCAACTAACCACTCATAGGGGAGTTTACTTCTATTTACTCTTGAGGGGAAATCAACTCTCCTCTAGTATATTCAGGCTCTACTAAAAAGTTCCTGTTCTACATCAATAATTATCCGTAGGTCCAAAAATATGTTTTTTACATGATGGATTCCTCCCACTCTTCATATAAATCATGCCAGGATAAAATATCCAAAGACTTTCTAGATCTCCTCTGATTTAATAATAGATGGGACAAATAACAAGGGACCCCCAAGGACTAAATGGCCTGCCCTGATTTATTAATATATGCAAATTTATACACATACTATATATGACTGCAGGGAAAACCACTAATGAGATTGAATGTATTTAAAAGGGCTAGCCCAGTGCACAAGGCTCCCAATACAATGTGGGGTCTGGGGAGGGTCTAATGTACGCAACCTTACCCCCCGCAAGCGAGGAGGTTGTTTCCTGTGACTTGAACCTGCGACCTTTATGCCACAATGGAGCAACCTTACCAACAGACTATTATTATCAAAACAAGGTATAACAGGAGAAAGAGGTAAAACAAAAGCACAAGACTTCCATCACTTCTCCGTGAGGCAGGAAAACTCTAATCATGTCATGGCAATGACTACCTTCAATATTTAGCAGTTAAAGAAAAAAATTAGTCTCACACAATATACAAAGGCACCCATATAATGATTCTATACTCAGATGAAAGAGAAAAGTAGGAAAAGACAGATCAACTAACCAAACCAGTCAAGATACAGAATTCATCCACCATTCGTTAAACAGAATATAAAGTTTGTGAATATGAATAAGAATTTCCAATTTATATCAGATAGTGGCACCAGCTAGATGAGATGCTAAAATACCATATTTCTTTGGTTCTTTCTTAATTTCCTGTTCAACTTCAGTTCCAGCTGCTGGTTCTGCTTCTACTTTGGTTGCTAGAACATCTACAGTAACTGTTTTTTGAGAAGCAACTGGAGGTGGTGCCGCAGATGGTGTTGATGCTGGAGGTGCTGGAAAGGGGAAAGGTGATCCCGTAGAGAAGGCAGCATTATTGTATTGTTCATTTTGGGGAGGCATCGTGCCCATTATAGTTTTGAAAGCTTGTTGCATGGCATATTTCTGAGAGAAAATGAATCAAATAATCAAACTACAATCATAAACAGATCAACAAGAAATACTCTGCTGAACAGAAGAAACATAAGACATATCACAGATGCGGGGGGAAAATAATTGCCACATAACAAACACAGCTGATGCTGAAATTATTGCTTTGAAACTGAAATCAACTCAGGAAAAGTTAAAAAAAATAAGCATACATCAATAATGAAACCTAATCATTACTAACTTGATCACAATTCAAGGTTAACAATTCCATCATAGTTTCACACAATATTATAATTATCTTCCAAACACTCATAAAAAAAAATAACAATAATTATCTTCCAAACCTTACCTCACAAAAACGTTCGTATCTCAGAATCGTGGCACGGTCGCTAGGCAGTGGTGGTGTTGGAGGCGGCAGCTCAGGAGTGGTTTGTCGAAAATGTCAAAATATTTTGCAGGGGACTGAGTGTTGGAAGCATGCGTTGATTTTGTAGAGGAGACCTGGTTATCTCTCTTCAATGCCTCCGGAATCAACGTGGCCTCTACCTGAAGATGGAGATGATGCGGCGTAATATGCAACATCAAAATGTTATATTCCCTGCCAACGAGATTGATGGCCGATGGGGATACATCTGCTGGGGTTGTGCTTCTCCCCTGACGGTGAATGGTTCTAATAAGGCATCGGACTCTTTTGACAATTGGGTGGCGGACAACCACTCCTTTTCTTCAAAGGTTTCGAAGGGAATGGATCCTATCATCAACCTAGAACAAAGCGTTACTTCCAATGGAGAGCAGTGGTCGTCCCCTGTTATGGTTACTACGGATGGTCCCATTGGGGACTGGGAGGTTCTGTGTGATGATATTGTGAAGGTTAGTGGAATCAGTGGAGAATTCAAGTGCATCCCTATGTCGTCTTCGAGTGCTATTGGATTTCTCCAATCAAGATCAGACCTATCGCTGATTATGTCGCACTCTAGTCAATGTGGAGTGCATGGCATGTGCGTTTCTCTCCATGGAGGGACGGGTACTCAGGATCATACGAGGTGTTCAGCAATGAAGAATTGGAGATAGCTATCATTGGATTACCATTTCATCTTCTATCCTCTAAAGCCTTGTAGGAAATCGGTGCACTGATCGGTGGCGTTACTCAGAAAGGTTGTATCATTCACTAAGGCAAATACAGCGAAGGTGTTCAATTGAGAGTCCGGGAAACTCGTCGTCGACACATCCCTAGATATGTCGTTCTTGAGGACAGAGGCTTCAGATATGAGTTGTTGCTGTGCATTGTCGATGAAATTGGCATGGATATTGCAGATGATGATGGGAGTCCAGAGGTTAGGGATGATGACATGGCATCAGGGGTGGGAGTCAAATCGTTCAGAGAAGCTCTTTTGCAACAGCCATGTAGCAATAGTCAGATTGTTTCAAATGCACGGGACCATTCAAATTTGTAAGTTGTGAACCTAAGACAAGCCTTGGCCTTTGGGCTTCCATCACAAAGATCTGCATCCAGGGTGGGCCCTTCGTATTATGGAGGGGAGGGATACCATGCTATGATAAGCCCATCTTATCAAAATAGGGACTATCCCCAAATTTCAGTGGCCCAACACAGAACATCACTTAGAGCTGTAGGTCACCCTCCTCTGGACTTTGATGGGCAGGCCCAAAGTGAGTTCGTTAGGGATGGAAGCAGAGAATATTTGGCTTATCCTGGTAGGGAGTTTGCGGCAGTAGCAGATGTGGCACCTTCTCCTTGTCGCTCTTCTTCTCAGGTTCCAATCGTAAGGAATCCTTCTTCTCCTCCCGTTCCCAATGTTCTAGAAGCTGCAGAAGAAAGATGGCGGCGTGTTGTTCAAGATTGGGTTATGGAAACCCTTGCGGCTGTTGGGTGTGGGTCAAGTAGTGCTTCCTTGGCATCTCAAGCAGAGCAGATGCCACTCTCCACGAAAGAGAAGAGGACAATGGGAGTTTATGAAGGGAGGTTAGTAAGGAACGAGAATGATCAAGAAGGGAGGATTAACACATTGAGGTGTTTGGTTTAGGAAGGAAATGACGAGGTGGGTGGTCGTGTCGCAAGGAAGGATGAGAGGCACTATTCTCAGCAGAGACCATCTCCAAACAGTGCCCAGCAGCGGTCATCTCCAAACAATGGTCTTCCATCGGCTTTGCGGCCTCTTGTACAGTACTCAGACCATGCTGTTAGCGACTCAATTGGTTCTCTTTCTCCACAAACACATATTTTGTGTAGAAGAGGGCAGGTTAATTCCAGAGTGTCGACTTCTATGGATGGTAGAGGTAACAAAGATCTTCTCTCAAGGCAATCCTCTGAACTTGAAATTTTCAAAAGGATCACAGATGGGTGCTCCTTCAAATCTACTGCTGTAATTCCATCCATATCAAGTCCTTCAGCTCCATCACTGTTGCCATCTCGCCAAAAAGGTACGCCCCATGAGTCTATCCATGGTCTTTCTTCTCTTGCATTATCTAAATGTATCCGGACCTCTATTGGTGATGAACATGCGGCTGATTTTGCTTATGGTGAATTGGTTGAGGGTGTTGATGCTGAAGAGCTGATGTCTCTGCATAACCAATCCCAAGGTAGTGAGTCTGAATGTGATAGGGATGGTAGCTTAGAGGGTTGACCCTTATCAGGTGGAGATCCATCCAAGTGTCGATTAAAGGAAGGAGTAGAGCTGTTTTTGGGTTCAATAGTGGCAAGAATTCTAGGGGCGGATGGTTCTGTGGTATCCCCCCAGGTTGTGACCCTTCATCTTGTGGGAGGTGATAGGGTGGGTATCAATGGTGATTTATGAAGATCCTAAGTTGGAATATTAGACGCTTAGGGTGTTCGGTCAAGCGTCGTGCAGTAAAGGAGATGTGTCGTAGATGGAAACAACATTGTGTTGCTTCTGGAGACAAAAAAAGAATCAATTGATGCTCAGTTAGTAAGATCCTTGTGGGGTACTAGAGGTAAAGATTGGCTTTTCCAACCGTCGAGAGGGTTGGCGGGAGGTATCCTTCTTATGTGGGATTCCTCAGTCCTGGGTAGCAGCAATGTTAGGATTGAGCCATTTTCCATCTCTCTTTTATTTTCTCATGTATCAAAGTCTGTTTCTTGGATGTTTACAGGGGTATATGGCCCATGTTCGACTAGATTGCGGAATGGTTTTTGGAGTGAACTGTGTCGTATTGCCCGTAGTCCCGATTCCTCTTGGGTGGTCATAGGTGATTTTAACGTCACACGGTTTTTAAATGAAAAGAGTGGGGGTGTATCTCGGGTGACTACCAGCATGAGGCGGTTTTCTAATTGGATCCAGGATTATAAGTTGGTTGATTTTCTGCTATCCGGGGGAAAATTTACATGGTCTAATTTTCAATCCCCTCCTATATGCTCCAGATTGGATAGATTTGTGGTTTCTCCATCTTGGGCTGGTTTGTTTCCTTTGGCTTGTCAATCTTTGCTTCCTCGCCCCGTTTTTTATCATAGCCCCATCTTAGTATCCACTGAACCTCGTAACCATGGTCCAGCCCCATTTAGGTTCGAAAACATGTGGCTCACTCATCCTTCTTTTCACGACCTCATTCTCAAGTGGTAGGGTGAGCTCTCTTAACATGTAACTGGATGGGCAGGTTTCAAGTTTATGAGAGTTTTGCAAGGTCTGAAACAAAATTTAAAACAGTGTAATTGGGGCACATTTGGGAGAATTGAGGCCACGAAAAATTCTTTGATGGGAGATATTGAGGTTTTGGATAGAAAGGAAGAGGAAGAGGGTCTGTCCTTGGTAGAAGTGGAAACAAGACAAGTTAGAAAGAGTGAGCTCTATTTAATCTTAAAGCAAGAAGAGATTCATTGGCGTCAAAAATCCCGGGTGACATGGCTTCAGGAAGGTGATAATAATACAAAGTTCTTTCATGCTATGGCTAATGGAAGGAAAAGGAGGAATATGATTACCCGGTTGATAATTGAGGATCAAGTGGTTGAGGACCATGATGCTATTATCCGAGGTGTGGTGGATTTCTATACCCAATTATATCAATCAGAACAATCTTTCAAATTCTCTCTTAAAGACATCAATGAAAACAAGTTGGAGACCAATCAAAAAGAGTGGATTGAGAGGGAGTTTGATATGGAGGAAGTTCATAAAACTGTAAGGGAGTTGGCAAAGGACAAAGCCCCTAGTCCAGATGGTTTTACAATTGCCTTCTATCAAGATAATTGGGATATCATAAAGGAAGCAATTATGGAGGTAATGCGTGAATTCCACACTCATGGAATCATAAACAAAGTGACCAACTCCACATTTCTGGTTCTAATCCCTAAGGTTAAGGATGCAGAGAGGATTAGAGATTTTAGGCCGATAAGTCTCACAACTAGCCTCTACAAAATCAGATCCAAAGTCCTTGCTATTAGGCTTAGTAAGGTCCTTCCCTCCATTGTGGATCCATGTCAATCTGCTTTTGTTGAGGGTCGTCAAATTCTAGATTGTTCCCTTATTGCAAATGAATGTGTCCAGGAGAAGATTCAGTCAGGAGAACAAGGTTTATTGATTAAATTGGATCTAGAGAAGGCATATGATAGGGTGGAGTGGAGATTCATTGATTCCGTCTTACAATGGAAAGGCTTTGGTGAGAGGTGGCGCAAATGGATTAGTGGATGCCTTCATAATGTTTAGTTCTCATTCATATTCAATGGGACGGTTGCCGGTCTTTTCCAATCTTCTAGGGGATTGAGACAAGGGGATCCCTTATCCCCGTTCTTGTTCACCTTGGGGAATGATGTCTTGAGTTGGTTCCTTAAGAAGGGTCAAAAGATTGGCATGTTTCAAGGGTTACATGTGGGTACAGATCGGGTCTTGTTAACCCATTTGTTATTTGCTGATGATACTCTTCTCTTTGTCCAACCTAGAAGAGAGGATGTTTTTGGGATTAAGTGCATTCTGAAATCCTTTGAGATTGTTTCTAGTCTAAAGATAAACTTAGGAAAGAGTAGCATCTTAGGAATCAACACTCCTGATCCTATCCTATCTGGATTTGCAGAAATTCTCGGGTGCAAGGCGGATCACTTCCCTATCACCTATCTTGGTCTACCCCTAAGAGGGAAGCCCAAATCTTTTTCTTTTTGGGAGCTAGTGGTCCAGAGAATTGAACAGAGATTAGCCCCGTGGAAGCGGAATTATTTTTCTCTCGGGGGTCGTATTACTCTTATCAAATCCTGTTTGTGTAGCCTGCCCATTTACTTCATGTCTTTGTTCAAGATGCCTAGTCAGGTTTCCAAAATTGTGCAAAAAGCACAACGAGATTTCTTGTAAGAAGGGAGGGAGAGTAAGCAAGATCACTTGATTCGTTGGGATGTAGTATGTCGTGAGAAAGATAAAGGGGGATTGGATCTTGGGAATGTTTATGCACGGAACCCAGCTCTCTTGGCTAAATGGTTTTGGCGATTCAGCAATGAATAATACAGTCTGTGGCGTAAGGTTATCAATAGTAGGTACGGGACTTCGAAGAATGGGTGGGATATTAGGACCAGGTTAAGACATCATGGTGGCAGTCCCCGGAAAGCGATTGCCTCCTTGGATCCTATCTTTTACCTACACATTTGCTTTCGGGTTGGTTCTGGTACGAACGTCCTGTTTTGGTTAGATCAACCCCTTTGTCATCTTGCTTCCCTAGGCTTTTTAGGGTGGCTTCTAATACCAATGCCATGGTTTGTGAGGTTATGGATCAAGCCTCTGATAGTATCAATTGGTTCATGCATTTTAGGCAGGACCTTAGATCCTTTGAGATTCATATGTTGTCTTCTTTGCTTTCCCAGTTTAAAAACTTTTCCCTCAATCCCTCATTATCTGACAGTCGTGTTTGGATGCCTGATTCTTCTGGTTCGTTTACTTGTAAGTCCTTCTTGTCCCTTGTTAGACCTCCATCTCCCAACCCACCTGCCATCTTCCAATCCAAGCCCCTTTGGAAACCTTCTATTCCTTTGAGAATTAAAGGGTTTGTGTGGATTGCCTTGTGGAATAAGATCAACACTGCAAATACTGTCCAGAGAAGAAGAACCTATATGGCATTATCCCCTCATATGTGCATTTTATGTCGTTCTTGTGAGGAGATGGTGGATCATTTACTTATCCATTGCTACTTCACACACCAGATTTGGCAACATTATCTTGGGTTGGTTGATATTGAGTGGGCATTCCCTAGGACGGTGCCTGAGCTCTTCTCTCAGTGGAGGTTCTCATGCTTGGGACCCCAAGGACGGTGCTTATATTGATAACTATTTTTTGCTATATGCTGGAGTGTTTGGATGGAGAGGAATCGACGCATATTCAAAGAAAGGAGCAGCCTCCTTCCTGATGTGGTGGAATCCATAAAGTTCCATGTAGCATCTTGGGCTGTTTTGCTTCCTTCTTTTAGGGGTTATTCGGTTGCTGACATTAAGCGATGTTGGGCATCTTTGTGTGTTTAATGTTAATTTTACATTGGCGGGTGGCGGTTAGGGTAGAGGGGAATGTGAATGGTAAATAGTAGGTTTTGGAGTTGTCTATGGGCTGTAACTAAGTAGGTAGTCCTTTCTTCCACTATGTGTAGAATGACTCATTCTAATATGGTGGAGGATTCTTCTTTGCTTTTATTATCTCTTGTAATTTCAAGTTTTCTTTTCCTATCTATATATCTGATCTCATTACCGATCAAAAAACAAAACCTTACCTCACAAATTTGGATAGGCAAGCACATATCCATCACCTTTCATTCTGTATATAACCACTAATCCTGTTAAGAGAGTGGGATATAATATTTTCTCACATTAGATTTATGCATGTCCTACTCAGGTATAGACAAGAACTTTGAGACTACAGCTAGTACAAGCACAAATGCCTGGCACTGTCAAAGGTCTTCAAAAATTGTTGTACATTACACCTTTATAATCATACATAAAATCACTTTTATCGCCTATAAATTAGAGACTCAGATTTGCACAATTTGGCATATCACTAGTTCTTCTGTAGTTGCAGTCAGCTTTGAAATAAATAAAAAAAACAGGCCAATGAAAATAAGTTCTTACATACCAAGACCTGTTTAAGGCTAAGATGTATAGCGTCAATCATTTAATTACACATGGAGAAGGAAAAGTTCTGGAGGAACTTTATTTCAACAAATTGTTCTTAATATTTTCAGACTATCTGTGGATTTCCTCCTATCAATTTTTTTTTTTTTTGGGCATAATCTTCCTTTTACCCTTAATGCAAAATTATACTGCTTGTAAAGAGGTTCTACAAGAAATAGAAGCAAATTCCCTATACAAGAGATAAAAAAGCATGCAATTCTTTCCTTATTGCTTCGAACTTTGGACACAAATGACAACCATGGTTTACAATATCACCTGCCAGCAATATATCCCCACCAGAGCCTTTGGCACCACAATCAATATACCGGTGACGCAATATATCCTGGCATGGAGCATTATTTTACGGCATTGAGAGAGAAATGCTGCATTTGTCAATAACATCATTTGTCAATAACATCAGCGGCAAGCTAGCAATATATTGGTGGCATGCCAGTATATCACAGCATACTACTGACCTATAGACAGCATTTAGAATTCGAAAAAAAATTTCATCCAAAATTCTCCCTTTGTGGAAGCGATATATCCACAGCATGCCAGCAATATATCCCAGGCACAAGGGATGGCACGCCCCTCAGCAACAATATTGCAAAACTTGATGATGACAACAAATAGCATCTGAAGAGCACTTCCAACTTTTCAATGAATGGAATTGAATGAGATTAGGATGTTGTAGAATATCCTGTGGGGCATTATGGGCAATTTTAATGTTATTAAAGACAACGGAGAAGAAGAAGGGATGCACCAAAGCTTCAAGAAGCATGAAAGAATTCCTAAGCTTTATAAACAGGCAGGAACTGATTGACATGAATCTTTTAGGGGTTGAATACATCTATTCAAACATGCAGTGAGTTCGTGTGTAGCAGATTAGATAGAGCTCTGCTGTCCACCGACTAGGATGATCTCTTCCCATGTACCACTCTTTCACACTCAGGACAATCCCATTGTTCTATCCACCGAGCCTCGGCCTAGGTTTGGTAAGGCTCCCTTTAGCTTTGCCAACAGTGGTTGAAAGACAAATCATTAAGATCATAGAGGAGAAAAGGTGGTCTAAATCTCTGGGAAAGAGAAAGGGTCGGAGGGGATTCTTGTTTATGGGATCCTGAGAAACATGAAGGAGAAGGTGAGAAAGTAGAATTTGAATGTGTTTGGATGTATTGTCAACGAAAAGGAGGAATTGACGGAACTCATAGGTCAGTTAGATCCAGTGGAAGAATCTAGGAGCTTAAATAAAGAAATAGAAAGGAAAAAAGAATTCAAAAGCAAATGAGAAAAAATAAATAGGCTAGAAGAGATAAATTGGAAACAAGAATCTCAAGCATTAGGACTTAAAGAAGGAGATGGGAATATCAGGATTTTCCACAAGGTGGCAAATGGTAGGGAAAAAAAAAGGAGGTGATCTCTAAACTCCTTGTAGATGTGAGACTGGCTGGGACCAAGTAAAGGTTGTAGATTGTTTCACATCATATTTCTCTTCCTTGTATATGTCAGAGGAATTTTTTGCTTTTATCATGTAAGGAAGAGAGGAGCCCAAGTTGGATGAGGATAAGTGCACATGGTTACAGAGGAATTGAGGAGGACGAACTTAAGAACGCTGTTTTCGAACAAGAAAAGCCCCAAGACTGGACGGTTTCTCTTTGGCATTCTTTCAAGAGTATCAGGATTTTATAAGCAAGAATCTTGTTGAGATGTTCAAGGAATTTTATGAATATCGAGTAATCAACAAAGTAACTAAGTACTTTCCTTTGTGTAATACCAAAGTGCACAAGAGCGATAAAAATAGAGGAGTTTCGCCCCATTAGCATTAGTGCATTACCACCAGCCTATACAAAATTATTGCAAAGCTATTGTCCCTAAGATTAAGAGAGGTGCTCGAATCTCTCATCCCAGAAAACCAGAGCGCCATTGTGAAAGGAAGGCAACTCTTGGACAGTATCTTGATTAGTAATTAGTGTGCAGAGGATTGTTGAAGGTTCGGTAAGCCAAGGTTACTATGCAAGCTTGATATTGAAAAGACTTATGATCAGGTTGAGTGGGGCTTTCTGGAATCTGTGATATGATGGAGAGGTTTTGGGGATAGATGCTGCTTGTGGATTAGTGACTGTCTTAGGAAGATGTCCTCTTTTATTTTTAATGGGCCATAGCTGGCCATTTCCCTTCCTCTAGTGGTCTAACGCAAGGTGGCCCTCTTCCTCCCCCCTTCTCATTCATTCTAGTGAGTGATGTTTTGAGTATACTAATCTCATGAGGGGAATGTCATGATCCCATTAAAGGATTACAAATAGGTAGAAACAGATTTCCGTTGTCTCATTGGAGTTTGCAGATGACACATTCCTCCACTTTGAGGCTTCTAGAGGGCAGATATTTTTGGTGAAGTGCATTCTTAACTGTTTTGAGATGCTCTCTAGCATCTAGCCTTAGAGTGAACCCACAAAAATTCAATTTATTAGATATTCATGTTGAAAAGCATATGGTGGAGGAATATGACAAGTTTTGGGATGTCAATCCCAGGACTAGGCCCATCACATACCTTGGGCTTCCCTTAGAGGCTAGAGCCAAGAGTGGGTAGTTTTTTTAACCCAATTCTGAAGAAAACAAAGAATAAGTTAGCTTGTTGTAAAAATAATTAATTATCATGAGGGGTAGAATCACCTTGATAAAGTCTTCCTTATCAAACTTACCAATCTCCTTATCTTTAGGGCTCCTAGAAAGGTGATTGGGATAATTGAAAAATGTCATAGAGATTTTCTGTATGAGGGAGAGAGGGGAAGAAAGACCACTTAGCGTTAACGGAATAGGGAAGGCATGTCAGAATAAGAGTCAAGGAGGTTGGGTTTGGGAAATCACTACTTCAAAAACTTTGCCCCGTTGGCGTAGTGGCTATGGAGATTTGGTGAGTAAAATGGGGCATTGGTTCATAATGTCATCACAAGTAACATGGCATTCATAGGTATAGACAAGATATTAATCTTAATGTGAACATTCGAACCAGCAGCCCTTGGAAAGCAATATCTTTTCTTGCCAATCAGTTCTATCCCCCATTAAGCCTCACCCTCCATTCTGGCGCCTGACTGTAGTTTTGGGAAGATCCATGGTGGGAGAATTCCTTGCTCTCCCACAAATATCTAAGACTTTTCAGATTGAGGCTTATTTCACATCCTTTTGTGTTTCATACACTCTCTTGGGACACTACGAGCTTGATGTGGAACCTCCAGTTGTGACAAGATCTTCATCCCCCCGATAAGAAGAAAGTTACTAAAATGTTAAAAGATCTCAGCCATGTTATCTTAGATCCTTATACGCCTGATAAAGCCACAGCAAGGTTCATTGTGCCAATGAAATTTTGCCCGTACTAGCAAAATTTCACTGATGCCGACTAGAAGCGGCACTAAAACAAGGTCCAGCTAAAACTTCATCTTTTTGACTAGCATAGGCGAAATTTCGCCCTATGCCGATAAAAAATTAAGCAATTTTGACTGCAAATCACATATGCCATCAAAATCATCAGATTTCACATGGCACACACGGCATGCTGTGTGAAACTTGTAAAAAAAAGGAAAAAAAATGAGATGAAAAGAGATGGGAGAAGGCGATAGGGAGAGAACATACCATCACCCTCCTCATTGCTCAAAAGAAAAAAAAAAAAAGAAAGAAAGAAAAAATACAAGGAGACAGAGTGTGGGAGAGAGAGAGAGGGAGGGAGGGAGGGAGGGACGACAGGGAGAAGAAAGAGAGGGGGCACGTACCTGGTTCGCGTTTCTTCTTTCGGGCTCCTACCAACCTCTCCAATCAGCTGATAAAGAGAACGAAGGGCTTATATATATATATCTTTTGGTGGATTTCAAATATCTAATAATTGCTTGTCTTTAGAACCCGTGATATGAATGATGTCTGCCTATTTGGACAGTTCTTAGTATCATGGTTCATTTTAAATCCAGTTCAACTTAATTTATTCCTTCCTTTTGCTTCCATTAATTTCAATTTACTGCTTTTATTTTAAATTGCTTTTAAGGAAACCCGCTTTCATTTTCTCCGGTAACCATTCCAAACATTTTACAACTATAGACGGTGGAACCATCATTGCTGAGGAATATTTTGTCTATCTAAGAAGTTAAACAACCGAAATTAACAATCCATATACATAATTATAAAAAACTTTTAAAATTATACATATATAAATATAATTTTAAAACATTATTATAATGAAAAATTATATATAAATATTTTTTTTGATATACATATATACAAATGCATATATATATTTATCTTTATCTTTATAGTTATTATCAATAACAATATATCATTATCATTATTTTAATAACAAATTTTAAATTTTTATAATATTTTTATATTTTTTCATAATTTATTTGGATTTTTTTAGATTTTTTAATTTTTGGGCACAACGTCGTGAAAATGCAGCTGCATGAGAGGAGTGCCGTTCCGGGAACCTAGAGCAACATTACGACAAACCTTGACAAATACTTGGAGTGAGAATCGAGAGAATTTGCAAGAGTTAGAAACAAAAATATATCGAGATAAAGTCTCTTGATTGGATCCAAAGAGTTGTTGGCACTTACTTTTTCTGTCTCTCATCCTTGACCCTTTGTCATCAATTACCTACTACAACTTTCAATTGATCCCCCTCTCTATTGAGAAACAACAGAATCCGTTGCATCAATATGGTTTTGGACTTCATGTGAGCGAAAGATCCCAATAAATCGAATTTGTTCCATAAATTGAAGAAAGAGTGAGAAGTTTGATCTCTCTCAAATTCAAAGACCCAACATTTGAATTGGTTAGACCACAAATAACATGCCACATTAGCACTTCTTACAAGTGGACTACTAGTGAAAAAGGCACCTACAGTTTTTATATATAAAAATTTAGAAAAAGCATGTACAAGAAAAAAGACCTCTGTACAAAGGCATTCTCCCGGTATGTGTAAATGATCTATAATTTATTCAACATCTTTTGAGTTTGATGGATTCCTCCATATCCATTTAGAAATTTAAGAAAGTCATAACAAGAAAAGCCAAAAACAAGAGAAATAAAACATAAAATATCCCAGAACCCACATGTTAAATTAATGGGTATTATGCATTCAAGCTTATTATAAGAATATGAGAAATAAAAGGGGCATGCTAGCGATTTCTAATCAAAGGTTTAAGAAAATAACTAAGTATTAAACCAACAGAATGACATTAAACGCGAATAATCCTTATATACTTCCACAAGGAGCTTATCATTACATTAAAAAAGGCACTTACAAGAGTAAAGATGCATACCTCATAAAGGAAATAAAACAAATGATTTCACTCACCTTCAAGTTTGCAGCAACCTACACATGTCATTCAAACTGTTTAAAATAATGTCAGATAGAAGGTGTCCTAGGGCATAATAAACAATTATAAAGGTCTATAGGCATTAGATGTACAGAGTATAGCGATTCTCAAACTTCTTACCCATGAAAATAATGCTGAAAGCCCAACACCAACTCCAATCCAAAAGAGAGGGGAGCCACTGCCAATATAATGAGAAGATTGTGGCCATAATTAATTTGTACAAAGTAAAAGTATAATTCCAAAGGACATAGACAATTTTCTTGCAGTTAGTTGCCTAAAAGAAAAGATACTAACTACAATTCCTTGAAAATTTAAAAAAACCAAAAAAAAAAAAAAAAAAGGAAAAATGTGTAATACAAAGGGAACAAAAAGTGTTACATATTAGAGGGTGGAGGTGGCAGAGAATATTGAGGGCTGACGCCAACTGAAGACGTTTCTCCGCTACTTGAAGTAGAAATGCTAGCAAAACCTTCTCTCTCTAAGTTCTCCATTGCTTTAGCAAGAGTTATATAAAGATAAGCACAGGTAAGAAAAAAGTAGACTCTCAAATGACAAAACAAGTGGTGAAAGGATTTCACAACACTGAAGGAAAAGAATAATTAAGTTATACATTTAAATAAAGATAATCACTGTAATAACATAAGGAAACAATAAGGGGCTCATAGCTTAGCATTTTGCGGGGAAAAAAGAATAAAAGATTATTTTCAAAATAAATAAACTTTGATTACTAAAAAGTGAAACAATAAAACATAAATCATCATCTTAAATTTGACACAAAGTCATCACTAATAAACACAGCATAATAGTAATCCAATGACATCAAGGCATCCATATGACAACAAAGCAAAGAGCACTCTCCAAGAAAAGTGATGCCTCACAGATTCTCAAGCAACATTTGAGCAGCAAAGTGACAACCAGAAGCAGCACAAGCAACACATGGGCAAAAATATATTTACATTATTAAAGTTTTAAACTTGTTCTGTTGTTTTTGGGGGATATTTATGGTATTAATGTGCATATGCATTATATTGACATATATATTACTATTTACTAATATATCCAAAAAAAGGTATTAACAATCATCAAGTCATTTTGCCTAACAAAAACACATCAAAAAAACAAATAACATCAATATTTATATTTAGAGGATAATCATCAAATAGCTTTTAGTACAATACGTTGAGTTATCAGGGGGGACTTCAAAGCAAAATACAATCTCCATTCAAGACCAAAATATTAGTCAACATCACCATGAGCATCAATAAGTTCAAATTGGTCTTCTTCTTGCAATCCCCTAGCTTAAAATACTGAAATGTTGCTAGCGGTCCTCCTCTTGCCTTTTTGTATTTATTTTTAACTTTGATAGTACTTGTTGCATTTATAAATAAGTCAATTTCTTTAACTTATGCTAATAAGTTTTTCTCTTAATAAAAACTGCAATAGAGATAATATGGATATGAAGTATAGTTGCTTTACATTCCAAGTGCCTAGCACCTTTCCACTTGGGCACACTTGGCAAACATCTAATTTTCACCACTACCCTGGGGCCTGTTAAGGTGCTAGGGAATTGTCAAAGTGAACAGATCACCAAGGTGACACCTAGGCAAGGTTTTAGATATCAACATACCTCTTGATATATTGAGTTATATCCTCTTTTCTTGGGTGGCAATATGAATACAAGGTGTGATTTTATTTCACAATTTATCAGCAGATAGATCACAGTATTGAGTAACTAATATTTATCAGGGAATATAAAAAAATTCTGCGGTTGATGTATAACTGGCTTGCAGCAGAAAACATGATGGTTTATGTTCCTATACAAGATTTTTTGTTGTGTGCCAGGTTTCCAGATTAGGGAGGGAAGAATTTGTGGTTACTCTTATAGCTGGGTCATGATCTAGTCTTGTAATCTTAGGTACACAATCAGTGTACCTATAAGAACTGCTTTACCTTTCTAACTTATAATAAATATAAACCACTTGATTACTGATCAAAAGAAAAAATATTTCTACATTGGTGATATATCACAATATCAAAAAATACATCCCTTTGCTGATCTCCACTGGCTAGGATAATAAGTTTAAAGTGGAAATTTTCAAAAATTCCCCCTACTTTGACCATATTCCCTCCTACCCAACAGAAAAAAGTACTCAAGGACTCTCAATTCTTAATTCGAACTGTTGCAATCTAATTCCAAAACATTTTCAATTAATCAACTCTTCCTGGATTTAATGCCATTCTGAAAAAATTCCCACGTCTAATCAATCAACTTTCATTCCATTATAGATTTGTCAGTTTGAAAAACTGAAGTTCTAGGAAGTCAAATTCTACGTGATTTTCACCAAATTATACAATTTGTGATACTCAGCAAATTATATGTATCTATAAAACGGCCATTGTGCATGCTGACAAGAAAATTAAAGTTTTGAATTTAAATTAATTTAGTTGCTTTGTAAAATAGTAATTAATATAATTAGTTAATTAACAATATATGTGTGCCTTGGTATGCATGTGTGTATACCTATGCATACATTAATATATGCATGCATAGATACACACGCACGCACAGGCAATCAATAACAAAATGCTTACTCTGATTAGCCTTTTTTTGGGGGGGGGGGGGGGGGGGGGGGGGGAGGGGGGAGGAGGAGGAGGTGGGGGGATGTGAATCTGTTCTTCCACCACAATCTGTCAATCAAAAACCATATCTCTAGCAAGGTTATGGATATCCAAACCCTTTCAGACTGACTCCATCCATGTTGCCCTCTCACACTCACAATTACCTCCCTAAGACTTCACTTTATATGCCTAAATCATGTTAATCTACTTTTCTTTATTTTATCATCTATTTGGACAAAACCTACCACTCTCAAATATATTCATTCCTTACTTTATATTTCCTGATATTCCCACACGTCTATCTCCGCATCTGCATTTCAACAACATTCATACCATGCATATGTCATTTTTTTGTTGCCCAACACCTGATCTATACATCAAACAAGGCCCAATGAGTATCATGTAAAATTTTCTTTTTGAATTGAGTAGGACACACTAATCACACAATATCCCAAAAATATATTTTTACCTAAGCAATCTAGATTTGATTCTTTGTGCAACATCTCATCAATATCCCCTACCTTCTGAATAACTGACCCAAGATCACAAAATTGATTACTTTTATGAAACTCTTGATTTACAACTTACTATTATTACTTCACCTATACCATTGTTTCGCATTAAATTTAGAATCCATGTGCCTGATCATAGTTCAACTTATTTTAGAGTTGTATTTACAGTGGCAAGGTTAGAGTAGAATCAATAAAGGCCGGTGCTACATAAATCCAATTTTGTATTGGTTCCTTCCTTAGTTTGGCCCACCAAAGGTGCATCATTTGCAAAGAACATATACCAAGCACCTCCTCTTAGGGGGGTCTAGGGCTGAGGCCACTAAAGTTGTTCAATAAAGCTTTAATGCAGAAGTGAATTTGGAGATATGGTACGGAAAAGAAGAATCTTTGGAGGAAGGTAATTCACTTGAAGTATGGTTCATCATTTGGGGACTGGTTCCCGAGGCAATCAAAAGACACTTACGGGGTAAGTTTGTGGAAACCAATTGCAAAAATGAGCGCCTCAATTGTTAAAGATTGCAGATTTTCAGTTGGTGAGGGTTCTAAAGTTCGGTTTTGGTCAGACATTTGGTGTGGAAACCGGAGTTTAAAGGATAAGTTCCCCACTCTTTTTAATATATGTAGGGATAAAGAAGCCACCATCAAGGACTACTTGGTTAGCACCGGGACTCACAAGGTGAGGAACATTACTCTAAGGAGAAATCCCTTTGACTGGGAGGTTTGTAATTATAAAGATTTACTGAAAGAGATCTACAATACTAAGCTAAATCAAGCGGAAGACATGTGTTTGTGGATTAAAGGAGAAAAGGGTAGATTCTCTATTAAAACATCGCTTGAAGCTTTGAATTCTACTGGTCTTAGGTTTATGGAAAGCAAGCCGATTTGGGTTAAGGCTGTGCCAAGTAAAGTGGCTCTCTTCATGTGGGCTGCATCATTGGACAAGATTCTAACAGTAAATCACTTGAAAAGTAGGGGATGGCAGTTACCAAACCATTGTATAATGTGCAAACTTGATGAAGAATTGGTGGAGCACCTCTTAGTCCATTGCAAGGTTACAAGCAATTTGTGGAATAAAGTTCTTGGCAGATTTGGTCTGAAATGGGTTCAGGCAGAAAATTTTGACAAGGTTTTGCAGACATGGGGGAAAAAGATTGGGAAGTCCAGGAAGGTCTCGGTGTGGAACTTGATCCCAGCAGCAATTTCTTTGGTGATTTGGAATGAAAGGAACAATAGAATTTTCAGAAACCTTGAGAAGAATGTGGAATTCTTGGAGAAGAAAGTCCTGAAACTGATCTATAAATGGTTAGAATCAGAAAATTTGATGGCCAATGTGTCCTTGGAAGAGTCTCTATTATGTGATAATTTCCCAGATTAGTGAGGGAAGGGAGTGCTTTGTTTCCATTTCTCCTATTCTTAGTCTTAGGTACACAGATTGTGTACCTATACGAAAATGTTTTTTCTTTCTACTCTCATAATATATATATCATCTTGATTACTGATCAAAAAAAAAAAAGTGACCATCTTTCATTTTTTTTTTAGTTATGGGGGGCAGGGGCAATTCCTTTAGGAACTTCCACACTTCAATTGGACTATGATTTAGTCCTAAAGCCTTTCGTATTTCTACTTAGCGAAAGCTCTCTTTACTTCAAAGATCCAAGTGCCGCAAATATAGTAGTGTTTACTTGGCTTTCCAATAATCCTATTTGTACATGAAGAAGGCTCTCCATATCTTCATCCTTTAAAAAATAACAAAATATTTTCACCCTTTACTTATTTCTTCATAACCTACTAAGCCTATTAAATTCTCACTATTGATGCATCAAACTCTATCTAAATATCTTATTCACTTTTCCCTAATTTCAGTAGATTTATATAAGATTTTCTTATCCTCCTTTGTGCCTAGCTTATTATACAAATTATTATATGCTTGGCTTTTAGCCTCACTTATTACCTTCTTGGTTTCCTTTTTAACACTTTATTTTTCTAAGTCTCATCAGTTATTATTTCTTCACCAAGTTCTAAAATGAACTCTCATTTCATCAAAATCATTTTGAAAAAGATCACACCACCACCAAGTCTATTTTTAGGATTGAGCTTTACCTGAAGATTCTACTAAGACCTCATTTCTAATTCTTTCAATCCAATTGGTCATTTCATCCCACATCTGTGTTGAGCTTGTTCCCATATAACAGAGTTTACACTCATCATCCTCTTCAGCCTTGTCTTATTTCTGTTTCGTTTCTTTTAGGCACATTATATTAATTTTCCTTTCCTTCTACTAACTCTACCATCTTCATAACTAAAATCCATGTAGCTATACAAATCCTACTTTCTTAGATTATCTTCTTTATTTCAGTTCATCCATCTGACATGAGAACCCTTGCCTCCATTTGACATGAGAACCCTTGCCTAGTTACCGCTAAAACTGATCATCATTGCAATGTGTCATTTTTGGAGGACAACCTGGTAACCCCAGCTCGTTTATCACTCTGTCCCATTTCAAAGCATTTTTTCCAAATGATGCCCTGCATAAGATCAAGATAATTCCTCAAGATTCATGTCATAGTAGATTTAATATAGTTTCACATCAGCTACCAACCTCAACTCTCTTCCTTTACTCAGCCTTGTGATCAACAACATCCAAAATATATAGCAAGCCAAAACAACAATGGCAAAGTTACAAGTTTTTTTTTTTTTTATATACAAAGCAATTATAATATAAATTGAGACCAATTTGGTTAAATTTTCAACAACTCGCATATTCTGTCTAAAAAATCAATTTCTAGTTGAAAATTGGAAAATACTTTGAGTAGTCATATTAAATATAGAAAAATTTTCAAAGTACAATTTAAGGGATGGCTATTCAAATAATTATTAGCTAATGTTATATGCTTGGGAACACTATAGCAGTAATATCTGAGAAATAATTAAATCATGAGATGATTTTGATTTTATGATATATATATATATATATCTTATAAAACTGAAAAATTTTTGTCTTCATTATGTAGTCATTTTGGCATATTATAATCTATTATTTTATAACTTTTAAACATTCAATATGTGATATTTGGCATACTTGACTGACTGATTGCGCATAACAATGTGTATCTTACTTTCCTACACATGGATTATTTCGTCAATATTATTATTATTATTATTTTTGGCAATGTTTTGAGCTATTTAGATGTAAATAAATAAATATAATAATAACCATACTATAAAATTTC
Source organism: Buxus sempervirens (assembly GCA_947561395.2). Classification (NCBI taxonomy): domain Eukaryota; kingdom Viridiplantae; phylum Streptophyta; class Magnoliopsida; order Buxales; family Buxaceae; genus Buxus; species Buxus sempervirens. Next base: position 46,925,871 of record OX387184.1, on the reverse strand, counting down.
AAAAAATATTTTCCTCTTTCCCCCACATTCCCCCCATTTCCTTAACTTTCTATGCAACATCAATATTTGCCTTAATACAACAAGCATTATTTTCTCTTATTTCCTTATCTGTGTACCTACAAGCCATGTTCTATTTCCTTTATTTATAATATATATCTCTTGATTACTGATTAAAAAAAAGCATTATTTTCCCTTTCCTTAAGTGGCAAGCCATCTAGCAATATCAATATTTAAAACCTTTTTTCTAGGGAACACCTCACAATAACAAACACTGCTTGCTGTGTATGAATGTTTGCAAAATTTTAGGTAAGAGTTGGAGAAAAAGGTGGAATCATCAAGATTTTGAGTCATTAAGGGTGTTATGGGTGTATTCACAATCGTGACAGCACTTTTTGATACTCCTCTCATATCAATTTGTTGGTGTAAGCATGAATGTTCCAGTGTTGAGTTTTGTTCTCATTTATTTTCTCTGTTATTCCTCACCCATGTTATAGAAAAAAGATGGCGATTTGCACAATGAGATTTTTATCAAGGACTTTAATCTTTCTAGTAAATCAAACCCCATATACTACATTAAACATCTGCAATTATAATCATTCAGTAAACCCCACTTCACACCACGTCATATCAGTGTTATGATTTTTCTTCTCAAACATTCAAATTTAAATGTTTCCTTTAATGACGAAACATTTTATAAAAGCAAAACCTCGGAAGAGGCGTAGTTGCAATTTGGTTGCTGATTATATTCTGCACTGCAGGTTCCTTTCTCTGTGGTCTGAAAGCTCTTCTGAGGTTTTGTTTCTATACGGTACCACCAGTAAAAATACAGTCAACATCATTGACACTGCTTAGTTTACAATCAGAAATTTCTAGCAACAAAAACAAAACCGCAGAAGACGTTTCAAGCCATATAGAAAGAAACCAACAGTGCAGAACATAATCAGCAACCAAATTGCAACTCGGCGTCTTAAAATTCCAAACATTTAAGCTAAGTGATGGAAGAAACATATTTTCACCAGGGATAAGATCAAAAAGACAACACACACACACAAAAATTCCAATCTTACTACTTCTGGAAATTCTTCGAGAAACCCCGTCACCGTTTCCATTAGAAAGAGCTGAAACGAAGAACTTCCCCTTGGTTCGGCTGTCTCTTGTCCTTCTAGGGAAATGGAAAAGGGGGAAGGAGGGTCTTTTTAAGGCAGGACTCAAGAGGAGTTTCGGAGGAGCTAGGGCTAGATTTTCCATTTTGCAAATACAGAACGAAGGATAAACAAGCAAGTGGAATCTCAATCAACGCACTGAACGTTTCTCTCGGTGCCGATTGTTCTTTAGCGTAGGAGACTGGAGACGAAAGCTCTCACACGGGTTTAAAACTGGGGATTATAAAATAATAGTTTCAAGACCGGTGAGACGCAGTACGGTAACAGTGAGAACGATTTTGCGTAGGAATGGAATGGGGCGGGTAAAATAGATAACCCATCACGCTCCTACTTATTAGGGTTTGGTATTGCAAAATTCGGATTAGGTACGGGTTCGATTTTCGTCCAACCCGACACAGATGTGATATTAGTCTACTAAAATATTACTTTTTATGTTGAAATAATATTTTAATATTAAAAAAATACATATTTAATAAATAAATATATTATTAATCGATATATTCTATTTTTTAATATAATCGTGTCAACCCCGACCTGCTGGCCATTACCAACCAGATTTTTGGGTGGTGGTGGTGGTGGTGGCGGTGGTGTTGTGGGATACTGGGATGTGGGTTATTATGCTTTGGTATTCGCTAAACCCTTATAACTTTTCATCCCTAGTTGAGGAAGTAGTGTTGCTGCTCTTTAATTTATTTTATTTTTTTAGGATTCATACACATCCTATTACTTACTCCTCCGAGGAGAGTGGCTTTGTGACAGGGACCTGCAGGCCACACAGTGTAGCAACTCGAGCAACTTTCTAAATGTCTCAAGCAAACTCCCATTATTGGTGTGAGGGCAGGTTTTGAACCCAAACCTGGCTACCAATAGCTCATGGTCTTACCAACGTTCCAAGTGGCACCCTTGTTTATAGCAAGTTCTAGACCTCCACGAAACAAACAAATTACATTCGTTTCACCCCATTTCACATGCCAAAAAATTATGTTCGAGTTAGATTTTGGTCTTTGACCCTAAACCCATAAATTTCTAGCAAAGTCATTAAGATTTTGCTCCCTAAGCTTTGATTCCCTTCTTCAACCACCCCAAAATATCCTATGGATTACATAAGGTAGGTATCTCCCACGTAAAAATTTATTTGGAAAATCCCACTTATTTTTGTATATAGTTACTTAGACAAATAACTCATGTGGAGTAAATTTGTACTCAAATAAAAATTTATTTGGAAAACCCTACTACTATATTTAGAGGCCGTTTGGTAACTTTTTTTTAAAAACAGTTTAAAAACTAAAAACGGTTTCAACTGTTTTTGAGTTTTTGAAAACAGGTGACAGGAAACCCGTTTGGTAACCATTGCTGTTTTTTTAGGATTTTGAAAACAGGTGACAAAAAACCTATTTGGTAACCATTACTGTTTGGTAGTGGTGTGGCAAAATAATTTTATTACAATATTAATTAAATATGAAAAAAACTTGTTTGGCTCCCTTCTGTTCTTTCTTTTATCATCGCATACGGGTTTTAGCCTTTTTCAGGCATTTTCGTCACTCGTTCTTCTCCCTATGAATCACAGCCAGAGAGCAAAACCTGAAAATAGAAAATGGAGGGCCTAGCTAAAATCCATCACGGTCAGCATCCATTGCACATCTCAGTACATCATCGTTCTTCATTCTCAAAACCCATCATCTCTATCTCACTCAAAACCCTCTCTAAACCCAAAACAACAACATCTCTCAGAGCTTCGTCTTCCTCTCTCCCTCTCGACCCCCAAGGCCGTCGCCAAAATCCTTCCTTCGAAACCCTAAAACCTATTTCCTCACTCTTCAAAACCACATACGTTGCCATTGCCGCCACCGCTCTCTTCTTCAACCGCTTTAGCAAACCCTCATTTGCTGCTCCGGTGGCCCAACCCACTGTCGAGTCCACCAACGAAGCCGCTAAGACCGTCTCTGATGCAAAAAAAGAGAAAACCCTAGAAGAGTATCTGGCTTCCCACCCTGATGATTTTAAAGCCCTCAGATCCCTCATGGAGGTTAAGATCAAGGCTCGCAAGCTTCAGGAAGCGATTAGTGTCATTGATCGACTGATCCAAATCGAACCCTCAGAAAGGGAATGGCCTTTGCTGAAAGCCCATCTTCTCAATTATAGCGGAGATGTCGAATTGGCAAAATCGGAGTTTGAAGAGATACTGGCCAAAGACCCCGTCTCTGAGGAAGCGATGAGAGTCAGGGAGAATTCAAATAAAATATTACAAAATTGCCATCGACAAAAAAAAACGGTTTTGGGTTTTCAAAAACCCACATTTTCAGTTTTTAAAAACGGGGATGATTTTGAACCGTTTTTTTAAAAAACAGTTTGAAAATGAAGAATACCAAACATGTTTTTAGTTTTCTGTGTTTAAAAACTGAAAAACAGTTTCTCAACATGTTACCAAACACCCTCTTAATCGTTCCAGCAACTATTTTAAATTATTTAATGATATATTATTTTAAGAAAACATGTTCCGGCCGTGCTTAACACGAGTACAACAACTACTTATATAAGTAAAAGGATTGCCATGATAATAAGTTAATAACTTCCTCAACATAAAGCCAAACCTCATTTTTTAAACACAAGCCACTCTGCTTATTGTTCTATCATTATTTTATATAATTGTATAATATGATTTATAAGCTTCATTCCATGAAAATGGTAAAAATTTGAAATATCTCCTTTATTATTATATATAAGTGTGAGACATGGAAAAATCACCGAGATGATTCCCTCCGTCATCACACGGGCTCAACAAAAATATGGGAGAGTCGCCACCATCCAAATTTTTAGGGTGTGAATGGACACCAAGATCATCAAAATAAACAAAAAGTCAAAACTAAAGTAAAAATAACTCTACTTGAAAATAAAATCCAGAGATGGGTAAGGGGATTAGATTATGAACGGGGGAAGGTGTTAGGCACCCCCATTCACCCACGCAAGGTGGTTGCCAAGTGTTGTTCATGCTCAAAAATAAGAAAGCTTGCTAAAATAATCAAAAACCTTGAAAAAGGATTAAACAAATATATGATATTTCCACATGAGAAATCCAATGAATTCCAAATCCTCTTTTATGTCAGTATCACTTCTGGGACATCATCATTAAATGGAAATCAAAGCAAAACTTGAACAAAACCAAGTTGAGGCAAATCAGGAAAATTCGGTAAAAGCTAGAGCCATTTTGTCTTGAAATCATTCAAATCTAATTTAAATTGAATCAAATCAAATTCATTTGAAAGATTATGATAAATATAAGACTCATGCAAATTTTCAATCAAATCCGGTTAAAACCCTAGGAGTTATGCTCCTTTGAAAGTTGATGTTGGAAATCAGTAAAAGTAACAAGCGGGCAACTTTGGAAATTCATTTAGAAAAATTGGCTCAATGTAAATCCATGAAATTTGGCATGAATGAAGTATGTAGGACCATCTTTCAAATGAAACTAGCTTCATACAAAAATTCATCCAGATGTGCCTTGGGCGGCCTCCCGAACAGGCCCCGAAGATCACAGATTTACCCAGCAATATACTGTTGAACAGTTCTGAGTAAATCTGTTACCCACGACACAAATGGAATCAAAAAAATATGAAACCATATGGATTCAAAATTAGACTTCCAAAGGAAAACACAGAAACAAAAATCACTTGAATCGGACTTAAAACGAACACATGGCGCTCAGTCAAAGTGACAGGTTTGGCAATCTGGCCTGAACTGACCTATCAACTTCAACTGAGTGGTATAAAAAATCCACTCCATAAAAATTGATGAAATTTTACAAACATAAACTAGACAGCCTCACCTTTCCCATGGCTTTAGAATCACTCCAAAATTCATCCGGATGATGAAGTTACGAGTGTCCGAAGTTAGGGTACAGCTGTTGTCCAGTTTAGACCTTTTTAAGCAAAATCAATCCAAAATGGTGATCAAGTGTGTGTGATCCGTGCAATATAAATCAAAATCACTTGAAAAAGTGTTGAAAAACCTCTAGGAAGAAATAGGGCACAAGTTTGGCTCACCATTCTCTCCGATTGGAAAGAATATGCCAAAAACCCCAAAAGTGAGCAAAAATGCTCAAAACCGAGAGGTTAGACTTAGAGGTCTTCAATACTCAAGATAAGCTTATTTGAAATCAATAAGAAACATCCCAGAAATGCTTGGGGCTATTTATTTCAGATCTATCACAATGAATGCAATAGATCCGAAATACAAGCTGATTCCGACAAAAAACAAGTGCAATATGTGTATATGTGTAAAAATCATTTCTTCAAATATAACCACACATATCATTCGTATCAATCAAATGAGGTTCTAAAAAGACCTAGGGTTCCGTTCCATTCTCGTTTCCCTTAGTTCTCTCTCCCCGTTTTACGGTTCTTCGAGATAGTCTTAGGGTACTTTGAGTATGAAACGGTTTTCATAGAATCAAAAGGCTTTTCAACAAAGTTCTAACACTAAGGATCAATCCTCAGTCTCGTTTCCCCTAGATCCCGCCTTCACGTTTTACGGCTAGGGGGAGTTTTGAGGTACTTTGAGTAGAGGAAGGGTTTGCATACACAAAGATTAGGCCATTATTCTACAGAAAGGTAGAAGAAAAGAACTAACCCTAGAATGTAAAGACAGAAAAATAAAGAGGGATTTAGGCTTACCTGGGTTTCTGGAAGTAGTGCAGCAGCGGTTCCCTTCTTCACTTGGAGCTCTTCAACCTCCAACTTCTTGATCATTTGCTTGAAGAGAGGCCTCCTATTTATAGGCAAAGGCTAGGGTTAGGGTTTGCATGTTGCCAGACACAAAATGGTGTCTAGAGTCCACCAACCTAAACCCTAAGGCTATTTCTGAGATTTCCACTCCTTAAATGAAGGATATGATGGTAAAAAGTGAAAACTCTCGGAAAACCCTAATTTTGAGCAAAAACCTTGTATCCGACAACTCAAATCGGATACAAGGGCACATATATATATTCGACATATGTCGTCGGATACAATAATACCTGCTTGTATCCGACGACTTGTGTTGGATATAAAAAGATATGCTTGTATCCGACCTAAATTGTCGGATACAAGAAAAAATGCTTAAATCTCAAATTTTGTGCTGGTTACAAAGGAAAGAATGATTTTTGTTAATTATCCATCATTTTTACTGTGCAATTTGGGGTGTTTACAATAAGTATTATCATGCTCTTTTTTCAAAGCATTTTGTTTATTTTTGAAAAATACGGGTATAGACTCTTTTACACCTAGATGGGGATGAATAGGTGTAAATAATTGTGGAAATAAAAATTTCTACTAATTAAAGACTTAATAGGCATGCACAAGTTTTAGAGAATAGCAAATATTTCAATTGCTAATGCCACACAAAATTACAAATAATAAATAAATCAACACAGGCAATTTTGGTGACGAAGAAAAAACTCTATGAGAACTCTCAAAGAAAAAAACCCTCCAGGCTATCAGGAGCCGCCTCAGAAATTTCTACTAGAAGAAGATGACTTACAGACCGTGGTTCAGATGACCAAACATTGACTCTGACTCTTAGCTGAAGTATCTCAAAAACTCTCCAGACTTACACCCTTGCAATGGTTCAGAACTTTGAATATCTTCTTCATGAAACACCAAACAAACTCGTTCAGCAACTGCAGGAACTCCCACGAGCAATCTCTTCAACCCGGAACTCCAAGGTAAGAGAAGAAGTAAGAAAAAAAAGGATTGATGACTCAAAAGAAGAAAATATAAGAAAAGAATTTTTCTTCCTCACAAAAGATGATATAGGGTTCCAAAAACAACTTCAAAAGTGATTAGGAATGAACCCTAGAGATTTATATAGGTTAGGTAGAAGTCTAGGTAGAGTTGGATTTGAATTAGAAATTTTTGGAAAAATTAAAAGTGTTTTTACGTATTGAACGCTCAAGCACCACCTCTAATGCGAGTCTCACATTCAACACGGAAAACAGCTTCTTTTCCTTTGGTTCAAACTCGAGTCAAACACTACGTTTAAAAACATGCTCGCTCGAACGACAGCTCCAAACTTCTCGAACGCTACTCTCAAGTTTTGCAAAAATCAACACAGAAACTGTCTCGCTCGAACGCCACTTCAAACTCTCTCCAACGCTAGGCTCGAGTTTGTCTTCAATTCACCAAATTACTGCATGCTCGAACATCAGATCAAACCCTCTCTAACTCTACGTTCGGGTTTGTCTGCAACTCACTAAATAAACACCACGTTCGAACTCCACCTCAAACCTTCTCTAACACCAAGCATAAGAACTTCAATTTCACCCTGATTTTGACGCCATTTGAACCATGACTTCTAGGACTCATCCTAACCATTCTAAACACCTTTAAACCCACTTTTTGACATGGAATCAAGCCAACTAAAATTCTAAACCTAACAATTTCTAGCCCTTGAAAATTTCTAAATAATTTTATCACTAAGTGTATTTTGATTTCTTTCATGCACTTCCATACTTTAATGGTAAGCCATCAAGTTCTAATGTTTTTCTTGTTTTCATTATATCTAAGACTCCATTCATTTGAGGTTCCCAAATCTTATGGACATAAGACTATCCATTTTCGCTCTCTAATAACCATATATGTACTTGAAACAAAACACTTCATACCCTTATTGTTTAATAACTATAGGAAATATTATTGTATGTTTCTTTTCTTAATTTTGTTCTCATATTCTCACTCTTGATGTATCTAATTTAATTCAAATCAATTTTCTTCTCTTTTTAGTATTGCAATGTAGAAAATTTCTCCTCCTTCGTGGTAGCTAATTTGTTAAAAAAAATATTATGTCTTTGTTTTGGTCAGATTTGTTCGGAGCAATTCCTCGCAGATCTTCAGTCCTCCCCTTGTATCAATCTCCAATAGGTTGATACACCTGTGAATTGCTAAGGGAATTTTAAATGCAAGGGAAAGCTTGGAGGTTGTTTGGTTTTAACTTTTCAAAGTAGAATTTTTTAACTTTTCAAATTTGTTTCTACTTTGAAAAGTAAGTTTAAAAAGTAATACCAAACAGCCTTTTTAAATTCAAGGGGTACATATATTAGCAAGAGGAGGACTAAAGATTTGAGAGGAATTGCTTCCACATTTGTTCCCTTTCTAGTTTTTCTTTTTCCTTCTACTTCTATATTTTGGGATAGCCTTTTTTCTTCTTATCTTTTTGCTACATTTTAAAACAAAGCCTTTTATCTTCAACAAACCTTTTGAACAATATCACTCTTTCACCAACTTTCTTTTTGGGAATACATTCTAACTCTACATTCTCCTTAGATTTCTTTCCTACTCTTTTAATACAATTGGCTATTTTTATCCCACATTCTTTAATTCAATAATGATAATTATTATAATGTGATTGATTTTTAGAGTACTTATAACTATACTAGGTGGGGGTGGGCACGTGATTATAATATTGGGTGAGGTTAAAAATTGGAATTATAATGACTGCATGCATTACATGTGGTAGGATCACACATGTACCTTGATGGTACTACAAAAAAATTTTGAAAGGAAAAGATTTTTGTTAAGAGTAAGAAGTAAGACTTAAATCACTCTGTTAATAGCATTTACCCGAACTTTCTTTAAAGTCCACATTTATTATCTATCCTTTATCTTGTAAGGGGTCATTAAATAAGTTTTCATAAATTTAAAGGGCTATAGCACTAATTCCGACTCCCTTATCACTTATAATGTTGACTAATTAAGTACTTAAACAAAACTTTACATGTGTACAAACCTTACATGTTTAGTATTATACATATTCATCTGTTCCTACAAAAAAAAAATTAAGCATTTAATGAACAGTTTTGCATAAACATTTATATGCACTTCATTCACCGTTGTAAAGATGGAAATTGGGTTGTTAGTTAAAGCTTACATGGCATCCACAGCCATAAAAAGAGAGGGTGATTGGTATAAAAAATTTCCTTTTTTGTCTTGACAAAGAAGAAAAATGACTAAAAGGTAGAGCATAATAGACTAACATTATCAAATATTGATTAAAGTCAAGCTACTTGTCTGCTTTATTTATTGCAATAATTTTTTAACTATGCTGTTTAAGAAAAAATTTGTTTTAGTATGTTAGATGACAAAGAACCATTTCTCAATGTTCGAATGCAGGTTACTCCTCCTCCTTTTGTCATCTGTAGCGTTTAAAGAATTCTTGCACTATTTGATTAAAATATTTTGTTTTCTTTTTAAATTATGTTTAGTGCCATTTGTTTTATAATGTAGGACAATAGATTGTTTTATATGCCATTTATATCTTTTATTGTTTTATATCTTTTATATCTTTTATCTTTTATAATATAGGACAATAGATTGTTTTATTACATTTGCTTGTGCCAGTTACCCACGTTTGATGTGTCCGCAATTCTTTTGTTTTATTTATTAAATTATATTTTTCATCTGCATTAAAAGAGCAAGGACTCCAAACAATGGGAAATTGGTTGATGCTTTATCAAAATAATTCAGATTTAGTTGATCAATTTTTAGTAACTAATTATTAATGATACTTTTTTTAAAATAATCGAGAATTGATGTCTTTTTTTGTTTGTAAAGAATTTCTTTCGAAATGCCCTCAAAGGACTTCGAAAACCTTTTCACTCATTTTGATACAAGTGAAGTTTGCAAGTCTTTTTGAGGTTATTTTTGGAAGAAATAGTTCATAGCATTAAAATGACACTTATTTTTAATTATTTTAAAAGGTATCACTAATTCTCAATTACCAAGAAATAGCCGATTGAATCTGAAATATATTAAAAAGATATTACAAAAAACTAATTTTCCGGTTAAAGGTCAAACAAAGCTGCGCATTAAATGCGTTTTTTCTGTCATTCAATTCTCATTAACCAAGAAACAGTTATACAAGAATCACATTTGTTTGGTGGATCTAAGGGATCTTGAAGCTCTATTTCGTTGTGGTTGTGGTTTTGTGCTTGTAGATGGATGTTGAAGTGGAAGCTGATGACACCGAAGAAGATGATGGCAGGGGTTTGTGTCTAGCTAGTCCCTATTGGACAGCCGGCTATTGCAAACATCTAGCACATCCTCCTTGTCGGTTTTTGGAGGTCTTTTCGTTCAGTTCTTCTGTTTTTTGGTGCTCCCCGCAGGCTATGAGAAGTGGAGGTTTTGTTCTTGTTGTACTCCTCAGGAGGGTGTGTGTTCCTTGTGTTCAATGTAGCCGCAAGTCGATTCTATATTTTGGTTTGGTTGGTGTATGCTGCCGATTTTTGTGGCGTCTTCCCCACCCTGCAATCGGTGGTGTTTACTATTAGTAGCCGTGGTGTCTTCGTCACCATCTTACTGCATTTGCTCTATGTTAGGGCCAATATCGGGTTTCCGATAAACACTCTAGTTCCAATCTCCTCTTCCGTTATGAAGATGGTTTCCCCCTTTGAGGGCTTTTCAATCCGCACATGTGCTGACCCCTTTTTAGGAGTTTCCGACGGTTTTCCGTTGGTCTTAATGGCTTTGGCCAAATCCCTGAATTTTTTTCTTATCATGTATGCAGATGCACTAGGAGTGGTGACTGGTAGCAGTCATGTTCTACTGTTTTTCTTGCTTGTTAATGTCTGTTCATGTTTGTTTCTTGCTTGGGTCTCTACTATTGTAATGGTGCTTTGTTTCAATGAAATGGCATAGAACTGACTTTTACCAAAAACAAAAAAAGGTTGACCAAGAAATATTGATATTTTTTAAAATAATAAAAAATGAGTATACTTTTAATGTGCATAAAATTTCTTCCAAAAATACCCTAAAAACTTGTAAACCTTTTGTTTTTGGTTTGTAAAAAAAAAGGGGATTGCAAGTATGTTAAGACTATTTATGGAATAAACTTTTTATAAATAATAAATTGACACTCGTTCTTAATTATGTTTATAAATTATTACTATTTCTAAATTACCAAGAACTAAAACTGAATCTAAATTATTTTGGAAAAATATCACTAAAACTAATTTCCCAAATGCGTTTCTCTTTTCGGACTATAATACTAATATTAAAAGTTTGAATCGGTGTTTTTTGTAAAAAAAGAATTTTATAATAGATATTTTATAATTGTCTAAATGACAAAAAGCAAACAAAATGTTTGGTGCAATTCGTACTTTTATAAGGGTTGGAAAAATATCACTAAAACTAATTTCCCAAATGCTTTTCTCTTTTCGGACTATAATACTAATATTAAAAGTTTGAATTGGTGTTTTCTGTAAAGAAAGAATTTTATATTAGATATTTTATAATTGTTTAAACGACAAAAAGCAAACAAATGTTTGATGCGATTTGTACTTTTATAAGGGTAATAGACTACTAACAAAAGCATAAACCACCTTATATATTTTATTCTTTGTTTCATATAGGATTCCAAAGAGTTTGCTTGTAACGGTTTTTAACCCCCAAAAAAAAAGAAAAAAGAAAAATTACTAAAACATATAAATAATAAAGAACCCAAAAAATTTTCGTCTACTAGTATATAGTGCAATATGGTGCCAAGCACAAAATACTCTATTCCATTAATTATAATTAATTTCACATTTTTTAATCTTTGAAAGAAATTGGAATTTTAGAACAATGGCTTTCTTTCACTCAATAACCAAGGAAAACGGGGGAAAAATAATCAATTAAACAGACTATGAAAAAATACAAACAAAAAAAAAGGGAAAAACGAATGGGGAAAAACAGTAAACTTAAGAAGCCATTATTAAAGCTTGTCAAGACTCTGAAGGATCAAACTTGAAGGCAGATAATCCTATAGTTTGTGGACTCTTCAGCTGATCAAGCTGCTTCCTGCCACGACGAAGCAGGTACTCAATGTACACGAAGTTCTTACGATCAACAAGCTTGGAGTTGTGACGAAACTCCTCAGAGACAATGGCTTCAATTCGACGTCGTTCTTCGGGAGCTTTCACACGAGCAGCTCGCAAAAATGCTCTATAGAGACTCAACACCTGTTTCTGCATGCCAGACAGCTTTGGACTGCTGGAGGATCCCATTGCATCTACTATCAAATGGAACTCAAAAGACTTACTTGTTACGTCTTGCAGTGACAAAATATGGAATGAAAGTAGAGGCTGATGGGGATGGACACCCCACTTGACCATGTGCTCATTCTTGTGTACTTGCTTCTTGTATCTTGTACAGAATCGTCTGATGCAGGGAACCCAAAAGAAAACATAAGGAAACCATAAAAGCAAAGAAACATTTCAAAAAATACTATTACATATATGAATGCATAGATCTCTTAAGATTCTCGATAATAAGCATATTTCAACTGCTTCAAGCAGATCATTTAAATATGCATGCAATACAAATAAGCATATCAAATATGAAAAATCAGAATTGCAACCGCAGAAACGCCTTAGAACCCATAGGGGCAACACCTTACTGCTAAACATATGCCCTCTGCAAGAATCAACACTCTGGAAGAGGTTCTCTAAGCTACAAAAACCCAATTGGATACAATGTGTGTCAGGCTCCAGTTCTACAAATCTCCCAACCAGAAAATTTCATACACTCTCTCCACTCAGAAACACCCTAATCCCCAACTGACACGAGCTCATTGGGATCCGGAACACGGTGATTGATCAGCCATTGCTTCTACAAATCTCCCAACCAAGAAATTTTCATAAAATCTCTCCACTCAGAAACACCCTAATCCCCAACTGACACGAGCTCATTGGGATCGGGAACACAGTGGTTGATAAGCCATTGCTTGAACATCTCTTCCACTTGACCATCTTCCTATGCAAGAGCTAATGAGAAAACCACGTGATATTCAAACATATATGAGAAGCAAAGAATGGAAAACCAAAACAACAAGATGCAGCACTCATTTTCACCTGATCAGAAACCTCTATCTTTGGACTCTGTTTTGTCAAACAATGCTAGCTAATTTATAAAAGCCTCATTTTCCTTCTTAATCTAATATACTTCATTATTCATCCAAAAAAAAAATTATAGAAGCCTCATAATTATTTCCTTCTCTATTGAAGATACCTGACACTCATCCCTATTCAATGGAGAAGGCAACTCTCAAAGAACCCATTTACCTCAAAAGGTTGTACAAAAATATTCCACAAGAAACTCATGGACTGCATTCTTTGTTCACCATAGTGGTGGTCACACCTGCAAAGAACAACAGAATGACAGTGGAGCTCCAACAAAATTCTGATCACGAGGGAGAGCACGGAAAGAAGCTAGTATAATCTCCAAAAACTTACTGTTCATACCAGAAAAATGGAAGTGAAGTACATAAATTAAAGATCGGTAAACAAAGAACATAAAACTTGTATCTGGAAAAAAAATTCAAGGAAGAAAATCAAAACAGTGACAGGACTTCCGGCAAAGCATCAGGAAGAAACAGGAATGCTCTTCAGGAAGATCAAATGACGCCGCAAATGTCCCAGCATACCAAACAAAGTCACAAAAGGAAGCTTTACTAATAGTGACTTTAGATGGATTTTGTTCAGATGAATCTCACATCAAATCAGAAGAGCAAGTGGGGTAATCTTTGGTTTTTTGAAGATGACAAATCAAAAGCTACTGAGCTGATTGCCGTGCTGAAACAATTCTCAACAAAACCATGGCAAGACCCATGACTATGAAGCTACTTGGTAATTCTATGGGATTTCTTCCAAAGGAAAAAAAAAAAAAAAAAAACGAAAAAAACAAATGATGCCTTTCTAATGTGAAGCCTGCATGTTTGCAGGACATAGAGATCAAATGGAAAGGTACTCAAGTCCCAAGTTAGGTTCATATAAAACTCTGAGGATGCCAAGAATGTGCAAGTTTAGACGGTATGGAAAAAATCTACCCATAACTCTGAAAAAGGCTAGTATGTCTCAATTGACAAGTCTGATTCCTCTTGGCCGATGGTCAAAAGCTTCACATCCACCTCGAGGATGGCCAATGTTTCTTGACCCTTCCTTATACCACTATGAAGCATGGTATAAGGCTTAAAGGTAAGCCTTTAGGAAGCTACTGAACTTGTGCAAGGTTTCTAGGAGATTGATGGCACACACACACATTAAAGTAACACAACTCATGTAAAACACAATTATGGCGATCATATAATACAAGAAGACATTTACAAGAAAGATTCATTCAATTTATGTAAATCAGTTTCAGTTAAATTCAAACGATCAAACCAATTCAAGTAGTTAAATTAACTCAAGAAATTCAATCAATTTCAAACAGTTTATGAAATTCATACAATTAATTCATGCAAGCAAGCACTCACGTGTGAATCACAAAACAATTAACAATCGTGAGTATGAATGCAAAATACACAAACAACTTGTAATGTTGGTTCTTTAAATCAAATCTAGCCAGTTTTAAGAGTCAAGTACGCCTCTAGAGCAATCAAACTTACAATCCAACACCCTTGGATTCCACTTTAAGATCAGCAGGGATCAGAATATACCAGAATCTTCATGTGAAAACTTTGGGGTCTAGTGTCTTTCAACCCATCGGGTTCTGATGCCCATGGTTATTTCCTTTTAGGGACTCAAAACCGAAGAATTCCAACAGACCACAAAGTTACAAACACTTTGTAAAGGAACCAACAATCCCAAGTCACATGGCTTTAGGGTTCTTTACCCAATTGGCTGTTGCCTTAGACATATGGGTTAGGTTCATAAGGTCACTACTTCCATGCATGTCATTATCCCTCTAGTGTTTATTCCACACTAGATTAATCCCCAGATAACATTGACAAGTCTCATTCATTCACAAAATAAAACCCCACATTGGGTCATTGCCTCGCATACACTAGTAAGTCTCTTATTCATTCACATAACAATATACTTCCTTAATAAAAGTCATTCTCATATCCATAAAAAAAAAGTGTCATTCACATATCCATAAAGCATAATTGTCCAAACACATTCTTTAGTGACACATTTTCTAAAGGTTCCATGGCAAACAATGTTTACAAGCACAATTTATTCACATCTAATGAACTGCATCAACTTAACAATTATATACCCAAAATAAGAGTTTCCATACTATGCACAAGAAAACAAAGAGAAAATATAAATTTCAAAAACAGATGCACTCTTGAATCACAACACCCTTTTAGTACGAAAAACTAAGTGTCAAAATGTTGACTTTTGGCAAAGGTAATTTTAAAGCTCAATTTAGTTTCTTCTAAGCGTTAAATCTTTGGTTTAATTTATTTTTAGATAGTTGGCCAAAAAATAAAAATAAAAATACCTAAAAAATACACATTTTAATGTTTCCCAACCTCAAAACCGGGCTTTTCTTGAAAACCGAATTTTAGGGACAAAACAAAAGTTTGATTGTTTTTTTATTGGTGGAGAATTTTTCTTTGAAAGTATTTTTATTGATTTCAAATGGGTTGCTAGTAAACCTTATTTACATTTAAAGACGTAAGAAAATGAATATTTACTTCAATGTCTTTGATGTAAATAAGATTGCTACGGGTGCTGTTGAGTGACTCTTGTTGTAAATTACGCTGCTACAGGTGTTACTGACTGATTTACCGTTTCAGAGTATAACTGAATCCTGAAAACTGTATATTTCAACTAATCAAACCTACCCTTCGATTAATCCTTCAACTAATCCATTAGCTTTGAGTCTTTGACCCCAAAACCTGAGAATGAACTTATGCAATCAGGCTTCTTTGATTTGTCTCTTTGACTAAATAAAGTTCCTTTGAATGTGCATTTTTGCAGGATTTCAACACAAAATTCTCTCGATTGAGGAAAGTTTCTTGATTAATCAAAGTTGCGAAAATCTGCAATCCTAGAAGTTTTCCTCTAAACTTCTCAGTTTCTATCATAATATTTTTTATCTAAATACATATCATTTTTTTATTATTATCTAAATACATAACATTTTAGATATGTATTTAGATAATATTTATTAAGATAATATTTATTATCTAAATACATAACATGCTACAATAGAATCCTAAAATCACCACAAAGACCTTGGAAGCTTCCCCAAAAAAAAAAAACCAATGCGATATAAATAAGCTGAATAATTCAATTTCTATCGCATTTCACAAGTAAAACCTAACATCCAGATCCATCAACATATTTTAAGCCAAATAATAAAATTTAAAATTATAACACAGCAATACACCAAACTCACATTGAAATATCCCTGACTAGAGATTTAAATCCTTAGATCGGCTCCAGATCTGAGAGATAAGGGGGAGATGATTAGATGGATGCTCGAATAGGATTTATAATGTACAACCACTAATGATTTAACAGTCTTACGTGGAAAGTTGACTAGTCAAATTTTTTTACCCTTTTAACATCCTGTAAATTCACATAACCGGGGTTTAGTTATTTCCTAATAAGCCTAATTGTTTAATTAATAAAATAATTAAATAATCACTAGACCTGAAAACTTAATTGGACTTAAGATTGGTTTAATTTGAATTTAAACAGCAAGATATATAGCCTATTAAGTAGGAAAAGGGTACTTTAATAATTATACTTGATTAGGGCTCTTAAATTTGAGAATAAGCACATGTATGAGGTGATTAGGTAATTTTAAACTTGTAATCCTATTTGGATTAGGAAAACCTTAATTAAGACCTAGTTGAATTAGGAAACCATAAACCTACTTGGATTAGGAAAACCATAAGACCCCATTATAAATAGTGAACTAGGGTTTGTTATTAAGACTTTTAGCAAAAATTGTTGGAGGCTTGGATGTGTGGAGAAACACTAGAAGACATTGGACGTGGAGAAGATGGAGGAGAAGGAGGATTTATGATCTAGAGAGAGAGAGAGAGAGAGAGAGAGAACAAGAGAGTTTAAGGATCAGTTGAATTGTATTTAGAATCCTAACAAGTAGAATCATGCCTAAGCAATGTTGTAATTGATCTTGATGCTTCATTGAATGCCTAATATTTGAACTATGTGGTATGAGTTAGATTTATATGAATGTATGCATGTTTGATTGATATCGTGCATAACATTCTTGGGATTTGATTATGTATGATTTAATGGATGAAATTTGATTGATATCGTGCATAACATTCTTGGGATTTGATTATGTATGATTTAATGGATGAAAACATGAATTGATTTGTGGGTTTTGTCTAAAAATTGTTCAGAAGCATGCTAAAATGATGATCTACATGAACCTTGACTGATTTGTAATGATAAGAATTATTGCATGAAACCATAAATAAAAATTGGGAGATTTTAATGGCATGGAACCTACATTTTAATCCGTGTGAATTGGTGCTAATTCAAAAGTTACATTTACTTCATTAGATGTTTAGAAACTTGTTTAGCAATGTTGTAATTGATCTTGATGCTTCATTGTTAGTTTTGATTTGACACTCAACCTACTCATCCCGCACTCGAGCGGCAAAGTATATATTTGTGAAAATTAGCAACTTTATCTATTTTATGCAGTTGTAATGCCATGAATGCTTCAATACTTGTATATAAACATGTTTATGAGCTTCTAATATATGAATTGAGTGTTGAATCATGATCTGATATATTTTTTGAATTATTTTGCCATGGTTGTTGATGAAAATCATATGTGCTTATCAATATGCAGTATCTATGATTTGTTAGCATGCCATGTATGTGTTTAGCATTATATGACATTATTTTTTAATAGATGAGGTGTGAGGATTCAATCACAAAAATACCAAAAGTCCTAATTCGTTATCCTTACATGTCACAGTGGGGACTTTCTGCAGAGTCTAAGACCGATCCTACAAGATTCGGCTATGTGATGTAAGACCTTGAATCTCGGTAAGGCACTATAGATGAGACCGTATTGTTGTTTAGAGTCGGACTGACACAAGGATGTTATGGGCACTACAGGTGTATTCCCCTTTTCCCAAACAATGGCTTGACATAGTACTCTGATCCGTTGTAACCCCATGGAACTACGATATAAACGTAAAATACTGTAGAGGAAACCCATTATTACAAGTAAAGGGACAGTCATACAGTCAAAATGTGTATTGGTCAAAGATATCTAAAGAATTTCACAATGCATGACATAACAATTTATAAGGGGGGATGACCTTATAAGTTGTAACTTTATAGTATTTATAAAAGGGTGAGAATTCGAATATCTCTAAAGGGATGCACACGCTGTCACTGGATTCATTGCATAATTGTTTGAGCACGCCTTTGCATATTTTGGAGTGTTTTTTCTATATAAAAGTATGCTTAGAAACTCATACATCCTAAACTTCATATAAAGATATAAAGGGTCAAGCATATGAATTGCATCTTAACATGTCTTTTACTTGTTTTGTTTCCTTGCCTACTATGTTTTACATGTTTTGTTGTGATACACGAATTGCATCTTATTCGCTTATCTAATGGTTTTGTTTAAATTGCTTACCATGCCTTCTCATTATTTATATTATTTTGTATTCCTATTCTTTATTGTTATGGGTTTGATTCTACAATTATAGTTCTACATGAAACGATATGAAGGATGATACCTATTGGACTTTGTGCTTACCGCTACCTTATTTGCAGGTGTAGATATATGTGTGGGTCACAATGGCGGAGGATTTATCACTTAGGACGTAGGCTTCAACTATTGAAGTGATGTAATATTATGATGGTCTACGTAGATGAGTGGTTGGATTTGATGTTAACCTTTGGTTTTACTTTTAGTTATTTACATTTAACTCATATAATTTAATGAGTATTTGGTTGTTCCTAATCTCAAGTGTATTGATCTTATCTTATTTTAAATTCATTGATGCTTAGAGTTCTACGTGTACACACGTGAGAGTTGAGCCTGCTTGGGTTTTTATTTTGGGGAGAATAAAAACTACAGTCAAGTTCCAAAATCCCTAAGTCCTCATCACTCTATTATTGTATTTATTATTATATCTATTATTATTAAGGACTTTTAATAAAGTTGAAACTGGGGCATGATAATCCTGGTCAAAGGTCAGAAATTTGATTAGATCTCTACAAAGTGCTTGCTCAAGATCAGAAGTTGATAGTTACTTAAGGGCTGATATTAACTATGAACACCTAGCTTTGCATGTATATATATTTTTTATGAATAATGAAAATGTGAAATGTATATTATGTGGATGTAAAAGTATAGAGTATAGAGTATAGAGTATAGAAGATGAAGTATACAAACGTAAAACCAAAAGATCACTCTACAAACACCTCAAAACCCTCCAATAAGCCCAAAAAACAAAACCCCTGATGACCCACTATATAAAACGAAATGCTATATAACCCCAACCAAAACTATTAACGCACAAGTTGAACAAGCAATTCAGCTTGATACCACCATCGAGAGAGGCACTCCGTTTCTCCTCCTCACCTAACTCATACCTGATACCCTTCCTTTTACCAAACCATCCTCCACACAAATAGACGAGAAACACCATTTTTTTCCACTCCTTCACAATCTCTGAAGACCATAACCCCTAAAATTCAGGAAGAACCGCAGCCCACGACGCTACAACAATCATCATGGAGTCAAAAACCTAATCCACTGATACCCTGATATCCCTGAAAATCCTACTATTACGCTCCATCCAAATGAACCACACAACTACATGGAACAACATATCATACAACAATTTTCCCCTCCTTCCCAGGCCCGTGATTCTCCATTGATTAAACCATGCCTCAAAAGTGTTTGGAAACACCCAAGGAACATCAATCATGTTAAACAACCGCCGCTAGATAATACCAGCGAAACGACAAAGAAGAAAGAGGTGATCAATACTCTTTCCTTGCTCCATACACATGAAGCAAACATGCGGGGATAAAACGCACCCTTTCCATCTTCTTTGGATTAGATCCGCCATGTTTATCCTGTATAAAATGGCAGTCCATAAGAAAGCCTTAATTTTAAGAGGGACCTTAGGTTTCCATAGCTGACCAACTGAGAAAGAGATCATAGGATGTGACGAACCACTTGAAACTAGCTTGAAAAACGATTTACAAGAGAACAGGCTATTGGATGATAGGGACTAAGAAACTGTGTCAGAGCCTAGGGGATCGAGAGTTATATCCTTTAGCCCATCAATGAGCGTAGAAATTTCTTCCATCTCAGGGGGGCCGAAGATTTCTCCTGAATGGAAGATTCCAAGAGGAGCTAGAGGAAGACCACTGCAAAGTATCAGCCACGGTAGCATTAGGAATGAGAGCATGTATATGGTCATTAAAAAAAAATACAAGGGCTTTTTTTCGTGCTTGCATAAGGGCAATATTTGGGTTCAAGATGTCCTTCAATGATCATGTGGCATGGTAAATAAGAAAAGAGCTGAAACCTTGCCATAAGATTCTGGTTGGCATGTGCATGGCATAATGGGTTGGCTGTGGATGCGTTACAAGACATGTTTCTAGTATGGCTTGGATAACTCAAGGATTGCATTGCGGGTCATACTATCTCAATGGTGTTGGGGCTCCTAAGGCTGTAAGGCCATACAGGTGGTGCGTGAAGACCCTACAGATTTATGGCATTTGCATGTAGGAATATTTTCTTAGTTGATAGTTCCAATGGCACACCAACAGACGCATGACTCATGCTTGTATGGAATGATATGTTAATTATGGTTGTCTTGCACTATAATATTGAAGGTTGGTCAAGATTAGTGAAGACCAAGGTGCCATATGCTTGCTGCATGAAAAGTTTTGGACCATGACACTGTAAATGCAAAAACTCTATGTAACAGTTACCACCTAGCTAAATTTCAAAGAGAGAGAGAATGCAACAGATTCCTAACATAAACTTGGATAGTAGCTGACCATTATTTGACCATAAAAAAATCACACCTAAACTTCCATCCATACTTAGCAAGGTCTTGAGTATGACTGCTTGGGTTAGAATACTGGAACTCCTATTTGAGTACTTCACTAAAGAAACCTCCAATCAAAATAGGAGTGGCTTTAGGTAAACTAAGAAAAAATTAGACAATAAAACACAACAAGTTTAGAGATGGAAATGTGAAACTCTATGAATCCAAATAACCTTTGCAGAACTCTTGTTTCTTCAATATTCACGTAGAAACATTGGCAAAATTTTATGAATGCATCCGTTTGATATGTTTCTTGTGCTTCTGGATAGGCCACAAACATTAAACCTCCCAAGGAAATTCTTCAAAAGCAAAACAAAACAACCAAAAAATGAATGGATTCCTGGAAAAAAAAAACAAAAGAAAAGAGTTTCAAGTCATGATACTCAAAGCATATACAAATAGCAGTAAGAAATCATGTAAAATCGGAGGAGGCCATCGGTAAAACATGATAAGACTCTTGATCTGGCCAATATAATAACGCTACACATGTTGGATTGCTGCAAATGACAATAAAACCCAATTAACCATTTCATTCGGCTATATCTTGACATAAACAAAACATTGGAAATTTGGAATGAAATGACGAGTTTGAAACAGGCAGCTCATGAATATGTAACAAAACAGGCAAAAATTCAAATGGAATGCCAAATCAGCTAGACAGCAGAGGGTATTAAAATATCTACACTTGTCTAACAACAGTTCTCAAGACAAGATAAATATATTTTCAAGAGAAACATCGACAAAAAAAATTAAAGAAGACTCGTGACAACGAAATCACTCCAAGCAAATGGAAATTGTTCAAACCAAAAATAAATAAATAAAGGGCAAAGCAATTAGTCTTCTGGCCTCTGGGAAAAGCATATGAGCAAACTAATCAATGAGAGAATTTTTTTCCCCTCAGGCCACCAAGGAGGAAAAGAAGTAGAATGATAAGTAGATAAACACAACTAAAGATAACCAGTAGACCTGAATCCATGCTTTGTCTTATCTATTGCAAACCCTTCTTCCTTAAGCATAAATCAATCAATCAACGCTAAATGTCACATACCTACTAGTTGGGGTTGGCAACATGAATCCTTCTCCTCCATCCCAATCTATCAAAGACCACATTTTCAATTACTCTACAGGTACCTATCCATTCTGGCAGACTCCTTCCGCGTTATTTTTGGTCTTCCTCTTGCCCTTTTAGAGTTTTCAATGAATATTCTCCACACCTCTTTGCATTACATGCCCAAATCATCTTCACACACTTTCCTTTATCTTGTCATTTATTTGGGTGAGACCCAACTCCTCTTGAATATTTTTATTCCTTGTCTTTCTTTCCTAGTCTTCCTACAAATCCATCTTCACATCTGAATCTGAACAGCATTTGTCCTCTACATATGTTGTTGTTTTGTTCCCAACATTTTGATATGAACATCAAACAAGCCTAACAGATAACTTATTAAATTTTCATTTTAGCTTAAGTACTAACATGTCGATCACATAAGAGTAAGACCCCAGCCACACCTCTTCACTTGAGCCATCGAATCCTAATTCTATGTGCCACAGGAGAGATGACAATGACAATGGCTCCATAAATATTATTCAATGGTTGAAGGATCTCAACCAGATGGTAAAGAAGAAGCCCAAAACGTCAATGTGATAAAAGAAAACAAAGCCTTTCAAAATGGTATAAACCACACCGGGGAAAGTTTGCAAAACAACCTTGTTTTATCACCCTTCTTGGTGGATGATGGTGGCCTCGCAGGAAATCCCATGACTTAGAAGAACCAGCTAGTATAGTAAGAAAGAAGGGGAAAAAAAAACATAATCAAAAGTTAAACCCACTAACAGAGAAAGAGATACACATTCCATTTATAGTGGCTATGGTCTCGCAAATAACCAAACTACATCTTCTATACGTTCAAACAAGGGAATCATAAACAAGACGAAGGAATTTTTACAAACTATCTTTCTGCTAGAGAATACCAACATGAATTGGTGACTGAGAAAATTCGGATGGATCTAAAGATGAACCAGGAGTAGACTCCTTATATCCAACAAAAAAAAAAATCCACCAACAAAATGATGATTTGGAATTGTATAGATGCCAATAACAAAACGAATAGTAAGGCAATTAAAGAGCTCATATTCTAGCATAAACCAAGGATTGTTGTATTTATGCAACCCAAGATCAGTGGACTTGGGAAGATCTATACTATTAGTAAAGCCAACTGGGTGAATATTTCTCAGATTCTGGTCCTCTTTGTTTTTTCCCCCAAAAGATTAACCTCCACAATCAAAAGAATCATAAACTATAACCACCATATCTACCGCTCTTTCCACTTTCAAGGTTAAACCCAACCCTGCTTCTATGCTACAATTATTGGGTTCAGGACGTGCAGTATGGACGTGTCACCACTAAACGCCACCATAAAGTATCATTTTATCCCTAAACTCTTGAAGTAGTAAATCAAGTAGGTCTTTTCAGGCCACAAGAATGTGGAGAAGACCACTGCAGCCCAAAAACACAAGTATAAACAATTAACAAATTTTCGTTAATTGTTTATTTGGGTTTAAGGATTTTGTTTGGGGTTTTTGAAAGTTATTAAATCTCTCGAAGCATCAAAGAAAATGGGTTGTTTCAAGCAACACCAAAGCAACTTTAAGCTTAGTCATGGCTTGACTAAAGTAATGCATTCCTCCATTCTAACAATAGGTAAGTCATTGCATGTTTGTTTTTTTTTTTCTAGTTTATCTAAATAATCTACAATTACATTTTATTCCTTAAGTTTTCCCTCCAACAATCGTTCCATAAATTGCAAAATAATGTTGTAAGTATGGCATCATCAACTTAAAATTAGCTATATTAATTAAAATATGAAAGTAAAAATTACTCTTATAAAAAGAAGGCAACTGTAAGAGTATCAGAGACCTCGACCACCAAAACCAATTGTTTATAAATGTACAAGAAAGGTATTGGTAAGTATCAAATTTAATTTATGTTGGGTTTAATAAGTATATTATTCATTTGACTAGTATAATTATGAAATTATAGGTTACAACTTTTGATTCATCATTTAAGTTTTTTTAATGGTGCCAACCTAACACTCTATAATGACTAATTTGAAATATGAAAGTCAAATTTATAATTTTAAAATAAAAAACTATTATAAATTTTGGTCTTTACCCCCTCTTGGGTGTATTTACATAAAGAGTTCGGATCTTTATTTGTTTTTGACTTGTTTCATGATTGGTTTACTGTGGTGTAAAAGTTTTAGATTTTGATGTCAATTACCTTAAGTGCCTTACGTCTTTTGTCTTTTTTCTTTTTCTTTTTTGCTCATATCTTATAGGCGTTTAATCTTCTATCTTGATCTTAATGAATTTTCATTACCCATAAAAAAAAAAAGAAAAAAATTTGCTCACAGGAAATTGTCATTTCCAAAGAAGCTAGATGCCTTATTTTGGTCCACCATAAAATGACTATTAAGCTTTATCTTGTTCATGATCTCATGAATATGTAATAAAACAGGCAAAAATTCAAACGGAATGCCAAATTAGGTAGAGAGACAAAAAGGGGCATTAAAAAATCTACAATTGTCAAACAATAGTTCTCAAGACAAGATAAATATATCTTCAAGGGAAACATCGACCAAAAAATTAAAGAAGACTCGTGACAAGGAAATTACTCCAAGTAAATGGAAACTATTCATACCAAAAAATGAATAAATAAAGGGCCAAGCAATTATTCTTCTGGCCTCTAGGAAAAGCATATAAGCAAACTAATCAATGAGAATTTTTTTCCCCCTCAAGCCACCAAGGAGGAAAAGAATTAGAATAATAAGTAGATAAACACAACTAAAGATAACCAGTAGACCTGAATCCATGCTTTGTCTTATTTGTTGCAAACCCTTCTTCCTTAAGCATAAATCAATCAATCAACGCCAAATGTCACATACCTACTAGTTGGGGTTGGAAAAATGAATCCTGCTCCTCCATCCCACTCTATCAAAGATCACATTTTCAATCAGTCTACAAATATCTATATCCATTCTACTGGACTCTTTCCATGTTATTTTTGGTCTTCCTCTTGCCCTTTTAGAGTTGTCAATGAATATTCTCCACATCTCTTTGCATTACATGCCCAAATCATCTTCACACACTTTCCTTTATCTTGTCATTTATTTGGGTGAGACCCAACTCCTCTTGAATATTTTTATTCCTTGTCTTTCTTTCCTAGTCATCCTACAAATCCATCTTCACATTTGCCTCTCAATAGCATTTGTCCTCTACATATGTCGTTTTTTTCCCAACATTTTAATACGAACATCAAACAAGCCTAACAGATACCTTATTAAATTTTCATTTTAGCTTAAGTCCTAACATGTTGATCACATAAGAGTAAGATCCCAGCCACACCTCTTCACTTGAGCCATCGAATCCTAATTCTATGTGCCACGGGAGAGATGACAATGACAAAGACAATGGCTCCATAAATATTATTCAATAGTTGAAGGATCTCAAACAAATGGTAAAGAAGAAGCCCAAAACGTCAATGTGATAAAAGAAAATGAAGCCTTCCAAATGGAATAAATGACACAGGGAAAGTTTGCAAAATAACTTTGTTTTATCTCCTTCTTGGTGGATGATGGTGGCCTTGCAGGAAATCCCACGATTTAGAAGAACCAGCTAGTATAGTAAGAAAGAAGGGAAAAAAAAACATAATCAAAAGTTAAACCCACTAACAAAGAAAGAGATAGACATTCCATTTATAGTGGCTATGTCTCACCAATAACCAAACTACATCTATACATTCATACAAGGGAACCATACACAAGATGAAGGAATGTCTACAAACTATCTTTCTACTAGAGAATACCAATATGATTTGGTGACTGAGAACATTGGAATGGATCTAGAGACGAAACAGGAGTAGACTCCTTGTATTCAACAAAAAAATCCACCAACGAAATGATGATTTGGAATTGTATAGATGCCAATAACAAAAGGGATAGTAGGGCAATGAAAGAGCTCATATCCTAGCATAAACCAAGGATTGTTATATTTATGGAACCTAGGATCAGTAGTTTTGGAAGGACGAGATCATGAATAAGATTAAGCTTAATAGTCATTATATAGTGGACCAAAATAAGGCATCTAGCTTCTTTGGAGACAAGAATCTCCCGTGGGCAAATTTTTTTTTAAATGGTTAATGAAATTTCATTAAGATCAAGGTATAAGATTAAACACCAATAAGATATGAGCTAAAAAAAAGAAAAAAAAGCATAAGAGACATAAACCACTTAAGGTAATTGATATCAAAATCTAAAACTTATCCATGTATACCACAGTAGACCAATCACAAAGCAAGTCAGAAATAAATACAGATCCAAACTCCTTATGTAAAAACACCCAAGAGGGGGTAGTGACAAAAATGTATAATTATTTTTCTTTTAAAATTATAAATTTGATCTTCATATTTCAAATCAATAGTATTATAGGGTGCTAGGTTGGCATGGCACCATTAAAAAAAACTTAAATGATGAATTAGAAGTTGTAACTTATAATTTAATAATTATCTTAGTCAAATGAATAATATACTTTAAACCCAACATAAAATAAATTCGATACTTACCAAGACCTTTCTTGTACATTTATAAACAATTTTTTTGGGCAGTTGGGATCTTTGATACTCTTACAACTGCTTTCTTTTTACAAGGATAAATTTACTTTCATATTTTAATTAATATAGCCAATTTTAAGTTAGTAATGCCATACCTAAAACATTATTTTGCAATGTAAGAAAATATTGATGGAGAGAAAACCTAATAAATAAATTGTAATTGTACATTATTTAGATAAAATAGAAAAAAATCTAAAAGAGAAAAAAACAAACATAAAATGAACTTACTTGCTTACTGTTAGAATGAAAGGATGCTTTGCTTCAGTCAAGCCATTGATCAAGCTTGAAGTTGCTTTGGTGTTGCTTGAAACAATCCACTTTCTTCGATGCTTCGAGAGATTTGATAACCTTAAAAAACTCCAAATAAAATCCCTAAACCCACCCGATTCGCTGCTTCAAGAGGTTAGGGATGAAATGCTTCTCTAAGGGGGCACTAGTGGTGGCACATGCATACTGCACGTCTTGAACCCAATAATTGTACAATAGAAGTAGAGTTGGGGTTTAAATTTGAAGTGGAAAGAATGGTAGATATGATAGTTATAGTTTGTGATTTTTTTGATTATGAAGGGCAATCTTTTGAAAAAAAATGAGGGCCAGAATCTGGGGAATATTTTCCATAGCTGGTTTTACTAATAGTATAAATTATTGAATCTGAATTCTAATAGAATTCAATTCTATAATCCAGAAAGTGTGTTTGGTTGGGATTTTAAGGCCG
Source organism: Buxus sempervirens (assembly GCA_947561395.2). Taxonomy (NCBI): domain Eukaryota; kingdom Viridiplantae; phylum Streptophyta; class Magnoliopsida; order Buxales; family Buxaceae; genus Buxus; species Buxus sempervirens. The sequence continues at coordinate 46,898,510 of OX387184.1, read as the reverse complement.
GACTCTACAATCAGATGTTATAATCCAGCCTATAATCAAAATCTATCTTAACGATGATTATAAAAACCATGGGCATTGGTGCTTAAATTTCCAAGGTCAGTGATTCTACAGATTATATATAACATATATTATATTTACATTATATTATATATTATATCATATGATATATATAATATAATGTAAATATTATATATATTATAATATTATGTTTATATTTTATTATATTGTTATAATATTAAAATATAATATAATATTACATTATATGATATAATATAACATTATATATATATAATATTATACAATATAATATATGTTATGTATAATCTGTAGAATCACTGATATGCATAGATAATATAAATCTTACAAAAGAGAATTAGCATACATATACACTAAGGTGGTTCTAGTATATATTTCAGATCACACAAATTTGCTCAGAAAAAGGGAAGAACAAATGCAACTCTTACACAATAGTGAAAAGTTATCAGCTTAAAAAAAGAAAAGGAACTGTTTCTCATATTTTCATGAAGCATCGGAATTACTTGCACTCAAACTTATTGGAAATCACTTTCTTTGTTCTATATATCACTATTTCGTTTAACTCTTCTGCATATTCTTGGCATTTAGAATGAAGCATATGAATTTAAAGATCAGTATTGCAAGTATTGGCTATCGATTAATTGTGGTGAACAACCAGCATAACCATCAATTAGTTTATGATTAAATGGCAAAAATTCATTGATTAATTAGAAAATTTACCAGAACGCAGTGACTAATCATCAATTAATAAATACACAAAACAGGCACAAACTCCGTAACAGCAATATCTGGAAATCCAAACTCTGTAACAGCAATATCTGGAAATCCAAACTCCGTAACAGCAATATATAAAGAAAATCAGTAAATCAGAGAAGAGAATGAACCAACACACCTGGAAGTTGAAAATAAAGAATCAGTCTAAGCACTCATGCTTTTTTCATTTTTACCATCAGTACAATGGGACACTGCAAACTTGTAAAGTGTCTTAAGGAGACGGAGACCGATTGAAAGAAGCAAAATGTGCAGAGAGAGGGAGGCCGACTGATAAAACGATCTAGAAGGGTAGCTATTTCAATCGATCTAGAAAAAACTATTAACTTTCAATATGGATTGAAAGAGATGCCCTTCTATAAAATGCAAGAAAACGTTTGTATAAAGAAGAAAAAAACAAGAAATGGCTTTGGTTCTTGCAACCCACAACCCCCAAGCTCCTATTCTCCCTTTTGTTTCTTTTCTCCCATTCTAGGGTTTCCCTATTTGCTTTTGTTTCTGGAGATGGCTTCGGCGGATGGTGAGTACAGATATTTCGTCGGCAGGCTCGCCCGGGCTACCGACGACCAGTCCTTCTCGAGGGCTTTTAGTGCTTACAGAGACATTATTGAATCAAAAAATCAACGATTATAAGATTGGAAGATCCAAGGGGTTTGGATTCGTTACTTTCAACACCGACCAGTCGACGGGGGATGCTGTCAAAGGATGAATGGGCAGTCTATTGACGGACTTAACATCACCGTTACTGAGGCTCAGTCTAGGTATGGCGATGGTGATAGGAGGTGGTGGTGGTCGCGCGAAACTGGTAACTATAGCTGAAATAGCGGTGGTTATGATGGAGGTGGCTAGGACAGTGACCGCAATCGTATCTACAGTGATGGTCGATCTCGCTACTTGAGGGGTAGTTTGAAAGGAATCAGTTGAAGAGAGAGAGAGATTACCTGATTTTTACCGTAGAAAGAAGAGCTCGAAGGAAGACAAGATATCGCGCGAGTATACTTTTTTTTTGGGTAATGTGTAATTGTGTAGCGCGAGTATACAGTCGGGCCCTTCTGAAAACCCCCCAATGAACCAGATTGATCCTTTAAATCCTCGTAATCAAGACCTTTAGTTTTTATAATTTTTTGGGTGAAATGTATGGAGGAAATTTACAGTAACACCGCTTGAGGTTTGACGAAAGGGCACGGACATCCCTGTGGTTTAAAATTGATCACTTATAACCCTTAGGTTTCTTAAAACCGTCGTTTGCTACCCTACCGTCAGTTGAAGTGAAATGGTGTTAACTTTGTAATTTTTAAGGACAAAATTGCCCTTCTATTGTAAAAACCCTCACCGCCCTCTTCTTCTTCTCCAACAGAACTGCTTCCTCCCCAAAGTCTCTTTTTCTGCATCTCATCATGGTCACACCCCGAGATCTCTCCTGCAATCTCAATCGCCTCAATGACGTCCGGAATGCAGCAGAGCAAGTTGTGGATGTGGAATTCGACACAGTCTGTATTATGATAGAGTGATATGGCCTTAGCCCACCAATCCTTTGTCTCCAAGCACTGTCTAATGTAGGATTCCCCTTCTTTGAAGATCCTGTGGAGCTCTCTCAATGGTTGCTCGAGAGCCCTCCATTTTGTATTCTTCTCTTCGAATTTCAGGTTCTGCCTCATCTCCTCGGCAATCGAACGCTAAACTGAAGATATCAAGCAGCAGACAGCACTATCGCTAATTAATTCTGATATCATCATGAAACACCATGAGAGCCTTCAAACTTCCCAAAGGCCTCTCCTACCTACCAGAATTGCTCCATCCCTGGTCCATATTCTCAGAACCTAAGAAAAAGGTTAATGGAGAAAAATCACATATTTTCTGTCTCCTTTTGGGAGCAAGGTGAGAAGCTCACCAAACCCAAAATTGCCTTTAATTCCTGTCAAAATAAAAAGAAACAACAATAAACACATTTTGCAGACCAAAGAAGAGAAAGATCACCATAAAGCAAAGATAGACTTTTGAAAGGTGGAAAAAGAAAATGGCAACAAACAGACACCGTGAATGAAAGAAAAAAAAAAGGAAAAAGAACAATCAGATATAATTCAGACAAAATGATTCCTTCTGTATAAGCCACTCTATGGTTGATTAAGATACAGAAAATCAGACACTTGGGGTACACGAATATATCAAGGCCTCCCGCTGCGAAACCCCCCGGTACCCAATTCAATTTGCTGACCATAGATCAATGAACAAGGAAATCAACAAACAGGGGCATCAAGAAAAGGAACTAAATCAACACAAAATTGCTGTAAAACCAGACAAAAAATTTGCAACGCTAAAAACACCACGGCCAAGATCAAGTGCCTTCTCGAGCTTAAATCGAAACCCCAACCCCAACTTCGTTGACTTGCTTTTGTTGGTTCAAGTTGGGACAGAGAAGAGGAATAAAACGAAACCGAAACCCTAGCCCCAATTCGTGTGCGTTCAAAAATATTGAGCAATAAGAAGAAGAACATGTTAATGGGGGCTGGACTTACCGGAAAATCTTTGTCGCAAAGGTGGTCGGCACCAGCCTGTGAGTTGCCTGAAACCAGCCAACGGTCGTCAGTCATCGCTTGCTTCAGATAGATTAGGGACGAAGGCTTTTTTAGTTGGAGAAAAGAGGAGCATGTGTTTAAGAGAGAAGGACAATTTTGTCTTTAAAAATTACAAAGTTAACACCGTTTCACTTCAACTGATGATAGGGGTAGCAAACGACGGTTTTGAGAAGCCTGAGGGTTATAAGTGATCAATTTTAAACTACAGGGGGGTGTCCGTGCCCTTTCGCCAAACCTTAGGGGGTGTTGCTGTAAATTTCCCTTTTATTAAAATGATAGAGCACGTACTCTTTGGAAACTTTTAGCTTCATCCAGCAAGACATTATAGAGAAATGTTGGAGCTTTAGGCTTTGTTTGGTAACGCTTTTGCTTTTATGCTTTTAAAAGCAAAAAAGCAATTTATGTTTTTCGACTGTTTTTTTCTTGAAGCAAAATTGTTTGGTAAATTTTTGCTTTGCTGCTAAGAAGCAAAAAAACATGTTTGGTAACTGCAATAGCATAGAAATTACTTTTTTGCTTTTATAGAAATGTTGTAAACAATTGATGCATTGTACTTAGAAATATACCCAACAATATAAGTCTAATATTATAAAAGTTTCATAAAATTAGTCATTTAATTACATTCAAATAGCTAAACAAGTAACTAATATCATCACTATGCTAATCCATATGCACTAGCTAGTCTACGTGCAATCAAGTCTCTTAATTCTGACATCTCTCGTCGAGATTGAGCTGTCACATCAATATCTATTAGTTGTTGTGAACTTGAACCCGCGAGCTCATCTTCGACCACCATTTCCTCATCTTCAAATTCTATAAATAAATAATCTTCGTGTGCTTGCATTTTGATAAATTTATGTAATGTACAACAAGCAGTAACAATATGTTGTTGCTTCTGAAGTGAGTATGGAGGCATCATCTTTTAGTATAGGAAACCATTTCTTCAGGACTCCAAAACAACGTTCTATGACATTCCTCAAAGATGAATGCCTTTGATTGAATAACTCTCTTGCTCTTGATGGTTGACAATTATTTCCTCTATACTCTTGAAGATGATATCGCTCTCCAGGAAATGGTGTTAAGAAACCTTGCATGTTGCAATAACCGGAGTCAACCACAATACGTCTTCTGGAATCACGAATGATTGCCCCCATTCCAGCTTGTTTAGATCATCTACAGTAGGCATCATCAAAATTGATTTTATAATAATTATGCTCAGGGTTGTTCCATTGAACTAAGATTTCTTTTCTTACCTTATCCTCACCACTCTTGAGTTGCTTGATAGTCCTCGAGTCTTGTTGTAATTTCCAGAAATGTTGAATCACTTGCCCAATCTCAGGTTCCTTTTCCTTGAACAAAACCTTGTTTCTATGCAACCAAATAGGGCAGCTGAGCTTTGCTATAGATGAACAAAAATCATTCATAACAAAATCAGTAGTAGGAATCTTAAGGCTAGCAATTTATCCTCATTCAACTGCTGAAGCTACAGAAAAAGCACCACTCGAAGTCAGTCTCCATGCTAATTTATCCTCATTCAAGTGTTTTGATAGAGTATTCACAATTTTTTTTAACAATTTTTGGGGACCAAAATTTTGTAAGAATATCCATCTTCTACTCACCTATCTCAGGATCACGAAGCTAACTTACCTATATGGGAGTGTCTACCACCATTGAGATGCTACTAATTGGTACTTTATTCCTGAAATTAGCCAATGATCTTTCATGATGTCAACCCTTTCACCATTTGCTAATATCCATCCACACCCTTTTAGCAAGATTGAATTCATCTAAATCAACTGTCTCCAGCCGAATGAGTAAGATTGTCTAACTGTTGCCTCCTGAAAAGAACAATGAGGGAAATATAAGCTTTTCATAAACTGAGCCCATAAACTTTTTAGTACTGGATAGAAGTTGCCAAGCTGCCTTCATTAAGAGTGCTTTATTTATTAGCGAGTACATTTTTAAGTTAAGACCACCATTTCTTTTTGGTAATGTAATTTTGTCCCAACATATTGTGGTCATACCTTGATTTTCATATCCTTTTCGCCAAAACAATTTCCTTGATCTTTCTTGGCTACCCCATTAGTGTCAAGGCATATAAATTTGTATGATCTTACCTCTCATCAGGTTTTCTTTTCCAGGGATGTTCACTTCAATGTAAATATTTTTCCTTTCAAAGATTCTCCTTCTTCTTCTTATGGTCTCCCTGTTGTAGAGCACCCTTTTCCATCTTCTTCTACTTATTTTGATGAATTTTTAACCTCTTTACAGATTCCTTCATCACCGAACACTCCTCCACCTTCATCCATTGTCTCTCCTATTCCACAGCCTGCATCTTCTATGCTGTGTGCTAGTTCTTTTCCTTCTCAATCACCTTCTACCATTTTAGAGCCTAATTTTTTACCTCATCCTCTTCGCAGATCAACTCATCCCAAACATCCTCCTTCCTATTTGCAAGAGTAACACTGTAGCCTGGAATCCGATCATCCTATTTTAGATTCCATTATTGAGTGTCATGCATCAGGGAAGACTTATCCTATTTCAAATTCTTTGGGGTATCAATGCTTGTCTGAGGCTCATCGAATTATGCTCTTTCCATCACCTCTTAGAATAAGCCTCGAAGCTATCATGAGGCTTCTCAATCTGCATAATGGTGTGCTGCCATGGATATAGAATATAAGGCCTTAGTTGACGATAACACTTGGATAGTAACTTCACTTCCATCTCATAATTACATTTTTGATTGTCAATGGGTGTATAAGATCAAGTATAAATCTGATGGCACAGAGGAGAGGAAAAAGGCTCGTTTGGTGGCTATGGGATTCACACAACAAGTTGGTGTGGATTACCTGGAGACATTCTCACCTCTAGCTAAGTTGGTGACAGTAAAGACTTTGTTAGCTCTTGCTGCAATCAAAGGCTGGCATCCTTTTCAATTGAATGTCAATAATACCTTTTTGCATGGAGATTCACATGAGGAAGTTTATATGTCTATGCCGCCTAGTTATGAGCAGCAAGGGGGGCATGGTGAACCTTTAGTTTGTCGATTAAATAAGTCCTTGTATGGTTTAAAATAGGCATCTTGACAATCGTTCAATAAAATGTCCTCATTTATTACTTCTCATGGTTTCATTCAATCCAAAGCAAATTACTCATTGTTTGTCAGAAAAAGTAGCTGCTCATTCACGACACTTTTGGTATATGTTGATGATATCACTGTGGCAAGCAATGATATTGATTTTACAACTCAGTTCAAGGGCATTCTTGGTAGTCAATTTAAGTTGAAGGACTTGGGAACTTTAAATTTTTTTCTTGGGTTAGAAGTGGCACGATCATCTAAGGTTATTTCTATTTGTCAAAGGAAATATGCCTTAGAAATACCAAATGATGCTGGTTTTCTGGGAGCAAAATCAGCGAAGTGTCCACTTATGCAAGGGTTGAAACTTAGCAAGGCAGATGGGATCTTGATTGAAGATCCTAGTTTGTATAGGAGATTAGTGGGGAGGCTAATGTATTTGACAATCACAAGACCAGACTTGTCCTATCCTGTTCCGGTTCTAAGTCAATTCCTTGATGCTTCTCTACAGCCACAGTTAGATGCAGCGTATCATGTGTTGAAGTATCTAAGAGGGACTTTGGGACAAGGATTATTTTATGATGCTAAGTCTGCTATACAACCTAAAAGGATTCTGTGATGCAGATTGGGCAGCTTGTGTTGATACACTAAGGTCAATCACATGTTTTTATATATTTCTTGGCAACTCCTTAATCTATTGGAAGTAAAAAAAGTAGTAGACCATATCTAAATCCTTAACTGAAGCAGAGTATAGGTCAATGGTAGCTGCTACTTGTGAACTCACATGGCTTAATAGAGCTGGAAACGGGTCGGGTCATAATCGGGTTGGGGGTGAACCGGGTTGGACTAAATTAAGGTGGGCTGGAAAACCCCCAACCCAAACCCAACCCGCCAATAAACAGGTTCAACCTGCCAACCCGTTTATTATTTTTAAAAAAATGATTAAAATAGGGTTGGGTTACCCGTCGGGTTTCCGGGTCATAATCTGGTTGACCCGATTACTGGCGGGTTGGGGAAACCCCAACCCAATTAATAAACGGGTCAACCGTTAAACGGGTCAGTATGTTTTGAAGGACTTAGGCGTGGAGCATTCTAATCCATTTCTACTGTTTTGCGATAATACAACAGCCATACACTTAACCGAGAATCCAATTTTCCATGGACGAACAAAACACATAGAGATCGACTTGCATCTTGTGAGAGACAAAGTACAGAATGGAGATATCAGAACAATGCACCTTTCTTCACAAAACCAACTTGCTGAACTTTTGAACAAATCCTTAAGAATTACCAGATTGAATGTTTTATTAGCTGAGATTGGTGTTCATAATATACACACTCCATCTTGTGGGGGTCTGTTAACTAATATTTAATCTTGGTTAGGTTTAGCCTCGTTTATTAGTCAGTTAGAGTTTAAGTTGGTTATTATACTGAGCTGTCTATTTGCTTAGTTATCCTTGTAAGTCGATTTGTTAGCTTTACATTTATATATAGGTCATATGCCTCAGATGTACTATTCAATAAGATAATTTTAATTTAGACACAAATTCTTGTTCTCTTCTCTCTCTAAGCTTCTCTATTAGGCTTTCAATTCCTCTCACATTTTTTAAGATTTCACATCAATTCTTAACGGAAAAGAAAAGTTGATTCGGGTGATGGACAAGGTCTATTGGTTGTGATGTCATGGTTGTAATTGCGGATGGATGCAATTTAAAGAAAAGTTGATGTGGGTAATATGACCAAGTCTATTGGATGTAACACAAAAATAAAATGTTGATTTGGGTGACAGAACAAGGTCCATTGGCTGTGATAACATGGTTTCAATTATGGGTGGATGCAATTTAAAGTAGCTTCGAAGAACAATGAGAGGGTTGTTTAGGCCAATAGCAATAGGCAAATAACTGAGGGCAACAGAGGGGCAAATGTGGCTGAGAGCAGAAATGGCAAATGTTAGTATTGGTGGTTGGTTGGTAGCGGAGAGATGTCTCACTAGTGTGATAACAAATGTGACAGTGGAGTTACCTAGTGATCAAGGAAGCGTCGTAGTAAAGGCCTTCCTGTGATTTTAGAAAAAAAAAACCTCCATTTAATAAGGAATCATTCTTCTCCAATGGAAATCATATGGATCAGAGTTTTGGTTTGAGTTGATAGGACTTGGTAAAGTATATGGATAAACTTTGGCCACTGAATGGTGGTGGCCAATGTAAGACCCCGAAATTTTCAGAATTTTTAATTAAATAAATATCTGAATATTTAATGTGATTCTTAAAAAAATATGTGATTAAATTTGTATAGGTGATCACATAGATGAAGGAGATCCGGAGTATGAAGCAGATCCGATCGTTTGATCTTTAGATATAAGTGTGAGTATAGTTTAACGGGTTATTTTAAGTCTTATTGGGAAGATGTATGGTAAATGGTAGAGATTGGATGCATGGGATCATACTTAATATAATAGGGTTTTCTTTCTTAAGGTACTGTATGCTTTGATCGTATATCCTATTTTGTCTCTGGCGGCTGAAGAAGGAGAAGACAGAACGAGAGAGTTGATGGCCTTGCAGAGCTTTTGGTTGCTTGAAGGAGTTCAGATTTGCTGAAGGGGGAGAGATCAGATCCAGGGTTAAGGAAACAGAAGAGGAAGAAGGAGAGACGGCATTCTTCGAGCGATCAAGAGGTAGGTAGCATATTGATTTATCGTTTAGTATTTGTTTTATTGTGTTTAGATCGAATAGCATGTTTTGGAATGATATATTCATGTTTTCGGATGTATTAGAGATGATTTTCATGGCCAGAACAGAGTATATTATAGAGAAAATACATTACAGATTTCCAGAAAATAGTAGATGTTAGACGAGCGCTCGACATGATTGCTTGAGCAATCCTGTTAAGCGCCTTGCCTGTAAATCCCTTTTAAATGATTGCTCAACACATTGCTTGAGCGATAAGGGTTGAGCGCCAGTTCAAATTTCTTAGTTAAATAAGTCGCCCCACATGACCGCTTGAGTGCCCATGTTGAGCGCTAGTGTATTTTTTTGATCAAAACTATAATACTGAGACCGCCCAACCACATTGCTCGAGCGTGTGGGTCGACGATCAACATAGAACTATGAATTTATGAATTTTGAGAAAATCTACATATTGAAATGATTTTTAAAGGAACTAAACCTATGTACCAATAAATATTAGGTGTTTACAAACTGTTTTCACTGATTGTTTGATTAAAAATAATTTAATAAAGATTTTGGGTACGTCCTACTAATGTATGTCCTACTTTGTTTATGAATGGATTTTTGGTTCTCCAAACTTGATTTAAGTTGAATCTTGATTTGAGTTGAATGGGATGAATCTTACTCTGTATAAATATGTTTTTAAAGTGTTTTGAGTACTAGAAATTGTTAGAAAGGCTTTACACCAGATTTGGGGTATGTTAAGTTACTTGTTGGATATTGAATAGGCTTTGAAAACCCTATATGCCATTAGACACTATTTCTGATATGCATTGATATTGAGCGAGTAATAACTATTGGTGTCTAGTGGACATCGTTGCATATGGATTCATAGGGTTAAGCTAGAGAGTGAGGAGGTCTTCTTTGGTTGGTTACTCCTGGTTTGCGTATGTGTTTCCTTTGCTAGTTAGTTTGCATTGGGAGGTCTTCATGTATAATAGGGCCTCATTTCATATACCAGTTGTTGGTGAGGTGCCCTGTATGTGTTGATTAGCGGCCATCCCCATGTTTAGATACCAATGGCTGCATGCTTAGGTGGTACATGCCGAACTCCGTATTTTAGATACCAGTTGCTGGTACGTGAGTTTTGTGCGCAATAAGTCGATGTCTAGGCCCCATATTTCAGATCCCAGTTGCTGGTATGAGAGTTGTGATTACTAGCTTCGCTCATAAGTCGCATGGTGGTGTAGTGAACGGAGAGTATCTTTTCAAGGGCTTACTTTTCTTCATGAGTCCTACAATATCTGTGATGGTTTGAGTTACAAGTATTGTTTATGCTCTTGAGATATATTGTTGATATTTCACATACAATGGTTTATTTGGCCTATATGTTTAGTATTTCATTAATGGGATAGTTGCTGTGATTATAATGGCCGGCAATATCTTCAAATTAGAAATAGTACTTATATTGTGAATTATATTATCTTGAGTATTGATTTATTGTTGAGATTGATTGAGATTACTCGTTTATCTTATCGAGCAAGTAAGCATGTTAATTTCTTATATATAAAACTGTTTATTCATGCATAGTATTACCTACTGGGATATTCGTATCTCATCTGTGTTTTGTTTTGTTTTGTTTTTCAGCTGATCCACATGAGAGCGACATTGGGGTTGGCATACAGGAAGAGATTGCTGATTTTCGCCCAGAGGATTACTTTTATCTCGATTAAACTTTTCTTGGAGGTTGATACAGATGATTCTCTGGGGATTGTTACTTTATGACTTGGATGACTATGAGAGAGAGTGTGATAGAAACCCATTTTACTAGACTTATGACTTTATTTTGATGAGATGGTTTAAATGTTACATTTAATCATGCTCATTGGTGATTTTGATGTTTATCTTTTGCATTCTGATATAGAATGGAAATGTTTGAATTTAAATGTCTGGTATTTAGTTTGCTTTGGGCCTAGTAGCACTTCGAATACGGGTTTGGTGCTTGTTTTGCATAGACCAGGGTTCGGAGTGTTACAACCAAAGGTCATCTTAACCCTCCTAGTGGAGTAAGCGGTTTACTTTGATTTTGTTGTGGGGTTACCATTAGATTTTGAAGTTGTCATGTTCCATGTCTTGATTGCCAAAAAAATATTAGTTAAGTTCTTAGTTAAAATACCTTAGGTAATTGGATTTATTGGTTTCGGTTCCATTTTTGAAAGACTGATGCTTTTTATCTTCATATAAAGGGAATAGCCTGCATCGTCTGAAAATTATTACTATTAATTCCAAGTCTAAAAGCCATTGATGTGTTGTTTTTATTGTTTGTATATGTAGTAATAACATGTGCTTTAGCTTCATTATATATGTATATCTATTTGCATTTAGATTTCACTTTATAATATTTATTTTTTTTGGAAAGTAGTTTTATTCTTTAGTGAAATCATTAAAGTGCTTGAACATGTGGTATGGTTAGCTAAAGTATATGGAGCTCGAGGTAAAGGCTGATGAGAGAAGCCATTTTTTGATCCATATTAGAGAAGGAAGACAACAAATGCTTGATAGAGTAATGAATCTATATTGCAAATAATCTTCCTATTTTCTCAAAAGTTTGTCATTGTTAGAGCTGTAAGTTTTTCCCGGACTGCTTGAAGCCCACTCAACCCAGCCTGAATAACAACCCAATTTAAAGTTCAAGTTTGGGTTTGGTTTGGGTTGGGCTCAATTTTAGGACCGAACTTGTATCAGGGTTGGGCTCAGGCTCACATGTCACAGCTCGAAAAGCCCAAAAGCCCGAACTATTTTATAATAACATGTAAAAACCTATAATGTCTATCAACTTTTCCCCTCTAACCCTCTTATATCAGTGAACATTGAAGATAGGAATATGTTCTTCAATAAACTTCTCTCAACTTCAGTTTACAAAATGATTTGTGTTTCATGTGTTGAGGTAAAAAAAACATAATCTAATGTCGATGGTATATTGTCATTTTTTGAAGAAACTAAAGTGTTAAAAAATACAATCTTCATTTCAAAAGGTTTTTAAGTGCAGTCTTCGAGATTTTCCCCATACATGTATATGAACTCAAAAGTTAGAGGTAACCAACTTTAACCTTTCATACCAAAACTTTTATATAACAGTTCGTATAAATGAATTATTATATAGTACTATTGCATCTTAACTAGTATTTTATCTTATAAAGTCTAACATAGTTCATATAAGGATGTCATTATTCTATAGAGTATATTTAGTTTGGGTTGGCCCGAACCAAGCCTGAACTCAAGGAATTAAGCTAGGGTTGGGTTTGGGTCCACCAAGTTTGGGTTTAGGGCGGGCCGAAGAGAGTATGGGCAAACTAATATTAGTTTGGGTTGAGCCCAAACTCATCAAAACCCGGCCCAACCCGCCCTACTTACAGCTCTAGTCATTGTACCCGGTACCTTGTTGGCATTGGGTGTATTAACCTTTTATTTTTACACATTTATTTAAAGAACATCCCTCGGATGAATTGATTGTTGGTACTTTGGAAGGCAAGTGGATCTTAATATTATACTTCTACATGAAGTTTTGATTGCTGTGAAGTTTTCCTAATTTTTATGTTTGAACTTCTTGTATCTTAAACATTAGTCTCTATCTGGATGATTTTGTCAGGGTGGAACAAATAAGGTAAAGCCTTCCTCATTTTCATGGGCATACTTGATATTCGATGTCATGAACAGATGCATGTGATATAATTATGAAGTGTGAGAGGCTCCTTTAAGGCTGTTAAGTTGTAAAATTGTCCTGTAGTTGCTTGAGGGAAGAAATATGGTGATTCCTAAGTTATGGCCTAACAATGCATTTTTTATTGTAGATGTCTTATATTTCACCACTACATAGTATCTATTGGGCCTTCCCTTGGGACGGCGAGTTGAGTTCATTAAACAAGGGTTGCTGATGTGAAGAACAGCTTTGTGTCTTGCATCCAAATTTTAATGATATTTCGTTGTCATCTTCTTCTGTGGACATAGGCTTTCTAGCTGAACAATGTAAATTGTTTTTCTTGTTTCTGTTTTTCGTTCTCCTTTTTCTGTTTTTTGCTATCTTGATTTGTGTTGTTCCGCAAAACATTTTGGTTTTAAATTGTTGTTCATTGTCTGTAATTACTTCTTCATCTCTAAACACAGAAATTCTCCTCCTCCTAATATATATAGTATCCACCTATTGAATAAGACATTGTTACTGCTTAATTGTCCTTTAAGATAAAGAACCTTGCCTGGTGCCATAAAAAATTAGAGCTCATTGTGATTTTTGTTCATGGAACAATGGTGGTGGTAAAGGCGGATATGGTGGTGGCGGAGACAGATGCAGGGGCAGTTACAGAGATGGAGGCTCTGGGCCGGATAGACATTATCAAGGTGGGAGCCGTTCTCATCCGTATTGATGCTATGATGTTGGTGCTGGCCATTTTATGTACTAAGAATTGTTTCTGAGGGGATTTTAAGTCTTCCCATTGTCATGATTGTTCTCAAACAGAAGACCAAATGGTAGGTTGTTTGTTTTCCTTGCACAAAAAGTATTTTCTTCTTTACTTAATATGTTTCTACCGGTTGGAAGGATTTATGTCTTAAGCATGGGATTGATTTGAACCATGTGAGTGCTTTTATAGAGGCAAAAGTGGATAATCTCTAAATTGTTGCTAAGGTAGGTTGAGATTTTCAAGTGAGTTCCACCTTGCAAATTATGTTGTTTTGCATGAAAATCAAACTAGGGTCGGTGCATTTCTTGACGAATGTGCTTGTATGTTTATGTTTTTCTTATTTGCTAGAGACTTTGCATGTTTATGTTTTTCTGGATGCTTGTCCAATGCATTTAAGGAATTTTGGCTTTTGTCTTTGTCCCTTAGTTATCGATTGTAGGCCTAAATGAATTTGCCACTCAGAGTTGTCCAATTGTACCTTATGATACTAAAAATGGAACACAGAACTTCGTAGGTCCTTAACAGGCATTTCAAAGATGATCAAAGCATACTTTGCATGTCCCACTAGATTACATGGTGTAGCTCTCCATTGTCAACCAATGAACATTTGTCTTTGGTATTAACCCTTAATCTGTTGGTAAGCAATAGCTTAATGCGTCACTGTGATAGGAAGTAGCGAGAGGAGTCCTAAATTATATTCTCGCTACAGGATGCGTGTAGGTTAATACATAATGATCATGGATGATCGGAATAAAATTATAGTAATTGGTTGTAATTGGATGGATGTTGTCCTGGTTTACTTCGTAGCTGTGCTCTTTATAGCTGAGCTCTGACAATTTGTGCAATGACCCACTTCGCCTAGAACTTGTTATCAACTTCCCACTCTGCTGTTAACCGGGCGACGGTTTGCAACAACTTAGTCAACTAATTGCCTATTTTACCATTGTTTGTTGAAGAAGTTGAGCTACTTGCTTGTTGAGCTCAACTATAAGTTGAATATCAATTGAAGTGGCAGACGATTTGTAATGACCTAAAGGGTTTTTTTTTGTTTGACCGGGTGTAAAACCTAGACCAGTCAAGGGTCCTCTTTCTTTAAAGTATTATTGGTGTTGGATTATAAACTTCCCTACTTGCACACACATCAAATCCCAACCTTTCAAAACCCTAGCCTACTAGCATAGCACGTCACTCACTCCCTCTTTTATAATTTTTTTCCTCTTTTCTCATAGCCGCCCCTCATACTCTCTCTTATAGAATGAAATCGTTTGCTGCTGGGTCTATGATGCAGACCTAGAAACCTTTGTGAGATGCTACCATGTACAACATCTCAACATCTCACAAAGGCTGTGGGGTTTGCTACAAGAGACAGCGGCAGAAAATTTCATCCCCTCTCACGTCTGACCCTCTCTTTTCCTCTCCTTCATCTCACTTACTTTCTTTCCCCTTTCAAATCTCTTTCTTATTTACATTGTGTCCTTGATTATTGTTATTGGGATCAAGAGGAAGAAGGAAGAAGACAAAGGAGGGGATGAATATAATCAGAAGCCTTCATACATGCAAGTTTGGTTAATTTGTTTAATGTGTTTTTATGCACTAAAATCTCTTAAAATGTGTACCTATTAACTTGTAATGGGTGCTGAGATATGAATCCATGGGTGTTTCTATGAATATGATACCAAACATATAGAAAAGGAGCCATGTTTTGTGTTATTTGGGGTTGTTGTTATTGGTTTTTGCAGGAAGTGTGTACGTTGTTGGTTGAGGGATTTAATGGGTTATTGTGCGAAAAGGTAATACAAGTTAGGAGGTTAATGGCGATTGTGGAGATGTGTGTAAATATTTTATTAGTGACTTTGTAGAATGAGTTGTCTCATGGAGGGTGCTGAAGTTTGGTGGGCGACAGCTTGGGCAATTGCAATGTTTGTGTGTGGAAGTGTTGCAGGCATGGTAGATATACAGAATGTAGGATTTGTTGGAGGTGGGTGCATGACGTTGCAAGGCTTGGGCAATTACATTGTTTGTTTGAAAGTAAGGGGGTTGTGTCATGTATGATATGTATGGTAAATTGAGATTTTAGTGATATGCATGCAATGTTGTATAGGGGTCTTTTGAGTGGTGGGTTTTGTGGTTTGGTTGAGTCATGGCAATGGGGTTGTAAAACCATGAATTTTTGAATATAGTAATATAATAAATAAATCTAAATATTGGATAATAAGTTAGATAAACCTGAAAAAAGTTAAGGAATAAAGAATTAATCCAAGTATTGGAGGATCGGCATTATGTTCCAAGTATGTATATATTAGTAATTAAATAAATGATAGTAATTACGAGTTATTTGGAATTGGAATAGTAATTTAAATTAATTTGAAGATTAATTATAGATTTGACTTTAATTAATAGTAATAGGAAAAGTGAAGAATTAATTTAGAATAGTTGGGAAAGTAAGTTAAATATGAAGTTTGAGAAAGATAGGTATTAATCCAAGTATGCATTATAGCCAATAATACTATAGATAATAAATTTGGAAAATTTAGAAGAAATCTAGTGGGTAGATATGAAATTATCAAGAGAAGGGTATTTTTGTCAATTCCTACTAATTATTGGTAAATAATTAAATAGATTAATTAAATTGTTATTAGACTTGAGAAATTACGTTAGACCTAAGTTGGGTTTAAATTGCTTATTAATAATGATATTTATAGCTTAACAAGTGGGAAAAAGGGCATATCGGTAATTATAGTTGATTAGGAGCCTTAAGTCGAGGAAAAGAGGAGTTTTGGGAGTTTTTGAAATATTTAAAAATAAGGGCAATAATTAGCACGAAAATAGAAGTTTCTCTTATTTAGAATTAAGATGAAAGAATTAGAAGGAGGAGTTGTGAAAGATTAGGAATCCTAGTGGGGTTAGTTAGAAAATTTCCAAACCCTATTAGGACTTCTATTTTGGGTGAGCCTATAAAAGGGAGGCTTTAAGGAGGAGTTAGGGTTTCTTCTAATCAAATCATATAGAGGAAAATGAGGAGAAATGAGTGCTCTCATATTTGGGGAATATAGAGAGAGAAGGTGCTGCAGAAATTTCTGATCAACGTTTATCAAAGTGCGATCTAGAAAGATTCAACTGTTGGATCGGTCTCAAATTTGGGTGTTGTTCATGACTGGTGGAGCTTCAATATAAACGGTGGAGATGGTGTTCTAAGGTCTCTAGAGGGGTGCGATAGTAGCATAATCTTGGTGGTAACTTAAAGAAAAGGATTTTGCGTTTTGAGGTAAGTAGTAACACCCCGTTTTGTTTTATTGTTGCATGATTTTAGGTTTAATCGTTTGAGTTTGATCTGGAATTAATATATGATAATATGAGATACCAAATCATGTATTTTATACCGTAGATTTTGTGGGTTTGAATGATCTTAGATGGGGTTTATGAAATCTGTTAAGTATACTTTATAGTGTTGATTTTCTAAGATTTTGATTGAGATTTGTAGTAAATTTGTGTTTTGATTTGTTTAAAATGATTTAGTATGATTTATAGATGATATTATACGTGTTAGAAGTAGTTTGAATTGTTGGAATCATGATTTAAAGGATTAAAAAAGAAATATTACAGAAATCGTATTTCTAGGTTTTTCCGCAATTGGATGAGTGCCTGACAGTAGGGCTGCAACTCGGTGCGGTTTGGTTCGGGTTGGCTTCAACCCAGGACCAAACCAAAGGTACTGATGGTCGGTCCAGAACTGAACTGAACTGACCTCAGAACCGAATTGCCCAAACCGAAACCGAACCGAATATTTATATAAAACCCGAAACCCAACCCAAACCGAACCGAATTTTGAAATTCGGTTCGGTTTGGGTTGGGTTTCGGGTTTTAATTTTGTATTGACAACCTCAAACAAGCCCAAGCAGGTCCTAGAAAATTGGAGTGAAATTTGAGACACATCAACGTATCGAGATACATTCGTAAGTCTGTGAGACATGGATTCGTCATCTCGGATGACTTCCGATATCGTCACGCGGGGATCGATAAAATGTTAAGAGTCGCCACCATCCATTTTAAGGTGTGAATGGACACCAAAAGGTTCATAGATGTCAAATAGAGCCAAAGTAGCTCTAATACAAGGAAAAAATCCAGAGATTAGGTACGGGGAATTATTTATGAGCGGGGGAAGGTGTTAGGCACCCCCACTCATCCGTCTAAGACGGTTACCACATGCTTGCTTATGCTTTAAATCATTTGTTAGTAAAATGAACTAAGAGGTGCTTAACAAGCACAATGTGTGTGACCATTCCACATGAGAAGTTTAATGAACTTAGGCTCTCTTCGTGGATCCATCACTTCTAAAACTTCATGAGTGAAGTGAAATCAAAGTAAAAATGAAGAAAATCAAGCTAAGGCCAATCTGGAGAAATTAGGTCAAAAGAGCTTGAAAGCTTTGATAAACCATAACTCATTCAATTTAAATCCAAATCAAATGAAACCAAAGCCATTTGAAAACTGGTATATAGTAGAGTATACGGTAAAAATTTCAACTCAATCTGATTCAAAATGAAAGAGAAATCCATATCTGAAATCTACTGTTATAACTCAGAAAAAGCGTTAAGTAGGCATTTTCAAAGCTCTATTCGTGGAGTTTGGCTCAATAAAAATCCATGAAAATTGGTATGGAGGAAGTATGTAATGCCCTCTTTCCAAAGAAAAAAACCTCATACCAAACTCTATCCGGATGTGACTTGTGTGCTCTCTTGAACAGGCCTAGAAGACCACAGATGAGCTCTGGACTATGCCAGCGAGCACCTCTGAGTCAATTGAACACCCAAGGCACAAAACAGATTGAAATCTGCTGAAACCAGTTGGAAATGAAAATAGACTTCTCAAAGAAAACTCAGAAACTGGAATCACATGAAACGGATTAAAACAGAGCAAATAGTGCACCATCAAAGCGGCAAGTTCAGCAATCTGGGCTGAACTGTCTTACAAACTTTGAAGAGATGGTGTCAAACATTGGCTAAATGGAAGTGGACGAAATTTTCCAGATATTAAGTAGGCTTTCCAATCTATCACATGTCTTTGGAATCACTCAAAAATTCATCCGGAGGATGAAGTTATAAGCATTCCAAGACAGGCCACAGATCTGCCCTGTTTTGAAGTTTTTGAAGAGGAAGCATGGAAACCAGTGCATGTGTGCATGTGGATTCGACCAAAACCTCAAAAATTCAACAAAACAAACTCATGAAGTCCTAGAAGTTCATTCTAAGGCCTGGGACCTCAGATTTTCCATATTGAACATGGAAAGCCCAAGATCTAGCCTATTTGATGAAAATAGTGAAAAGTGGGTGTGAAGATGTGGAAAATCACATTCCTATGAGAAGGTTGGAATCCATGGCTATTGAGAGCATGGATTCACATCTTCTCCAAATACAAAATAAATCAGAGAAGCATTCAAGGGTTCAAAATAACCATATAGCATGCTTTTCATCATTTGAGGGTTCTAAACCTAGAGGATCCATTCCACCTTCCTTTTCCCCAGGCTCTCTCTTCACGTTTTACGGCTAGAGAGGATTCCCAGGTACTTTAGAAGGGGTTTGGGGCTACAAACAACACCAAGGCCTTACACTACAGAAAGGTAGAAGATGAGAGATTGCTAGAACATAAAAAGGAAGCAATAACTCAAATGGGCTTTACCTTAGTAGCTTGAACAGTTGAGTAGACAATCCAGCAGAGGTTCTCCTTTTTCTTGCAGAGCTTTTAAGCTTCAGATTGTCAGCCATTTGCAAGAGGAGGACCTCTCTATTTATAGGCCAAGTCAAGGGTAGAAGAGTCCCAAGGGTAGGCCAAAAAGGCCTTCTAGATTATTCCAATTCTCCTCCAAGGCTTGAATTGGAGTAATTCAGCAAGTTTCGGAGAGTGAAATAGGGAGTTCAAGTCCCCAAGAGAGAGGTAATATGCGTAAATAAGGCTCAGAGATCGAGCCATTTCGCAAATCCCCGAAACAGCCAAAACCGGATACTCAGTGCGGTTTCTACACAACCGTCACTAAAAGTGCGGTTCATATACAAATTTAACCAAACCGCACATACAGGGCGGTTCAATTCAGTTATGCTTTAATTGATTGCTGTCCACGCGGCTCAACGGCCGAAGCTTCGCGAAGCCACGTGGCCGCCAGCGCAACAAGCATGGACTTGAACCGTGCTGTGTGTGCGGTTGCAACCGCACATACAGAGCGGTTGAGATCAAAATTATAAAAACCGTATACACAGTACGGTTGGCACCAATTCTGAAAGTTTTTGAGTGTTTGACATATTTCAAGGCTCAATTAAGACTTTTAAAATTCTTCTTAGGTATTTTCTTATATTGAGGTGCAATTTGGGGTGTCTACAACTGCCCCCTCTTCGCTGGAATTGGAATCAATTGACAGCGGAGAGCAAAAGACCCGCAAATTGCGCTTCTCAAGATCATGTCCATTCAATTATGAGCTGCAAGAACTCCAATATGGTTTTTGAACAAGAATTTGTTTAAAGAATCTGATGAAAAGTCCCTAACCTTAAGGGTCAAATCCTCTCCTTGCCTCTCACAAAGCACTCGTGGCTATGAAGTGAGATTTGAGCAAATTTTTAAAGCAAAAGTTGATAGGGTGGTGTTTCTTGTAATTCACAACTGCCTTGGACATAGATCTTTTGAAAGAGATTGGAAAAATTTTGAAAATTCATTTCTTGGTGCCAACCGTACGGAACATGCGGTTTTTAACAATTTCGATTTCAACCGTGCTGTATGTGCGGTTTTTGGCACTTTAATACTAACCGTTCTGTATGTGCGGTTCTCTAGGTTTCATATAACCGAGGCCGCGACCGCGGCTTCTTCACTTTGCTTTTGCGAAAACCCTCGACCTCCGGCTCTTGCATTCCTTCTTTCGACCGTGCCTTCTCTCCGGCTTTCGATCCTTCCTTCTCCGGTGCCGTCACCTCCTCCGGCGACATCATCTTCCTTCCGGCGATCTCTGTTCTTTCTGGCGACTTCTGTTTTGGAAAGTGATCGACAACCTCCGGTGTTGTTGATTCCTGTGAACTCTTGCAACATTACCACGACTCAGCCCCAGCCTTTTTATCGATTGAGGGTTTTCTGTGTTTGCCAGTCGTCCGGCCAGTTTCTTCGGGAGCTCCATTGAGGTCAAGACTCCGTTTTTCTTTGTAGAACTTTGATTTCGGCTACTTCAGGTAAGCGGCCAAACCTTTATTTTTCTGGCAAGCAATCAATCCGAGCTCTAACATCTTGAATCACTGAGTAAATGATCCTGGTTCATGTAGGAATTTGATCTCCTGTTATTGATTTAAATGTACTTTAGATTTCGAACTTGCTCATATCTTGGTCATTTCTCTGCAACACTTTTATCCGAGAACATGAACTTCGAGCTAATGTATGGATGACCACTTGATTTCATTTAGTGTAGTGCCTTGATTTGCCATATTGATTTTGATAGCATTGTCCTATTGCTCCTGTTGGAATTATGCCTTGGTGCATATTTGAAGGCATTTCCCCTTACTTTTCTGGTCACTTGAGCATTTGGTGTGCTCAGTCATACCATGCTTCTGAATACCGGCTATTTTCTGCCCATGTTCTGGCTTATTGCCAAGGTTTCATTGATTTCGCTCTGTCAATATTCAACTTGATCTGAACACTTGGACATCTGGTATGGATTGTTTTTGGACCCAAATAATGTTGACACCCTATCAGGATGAACAGGATTGAGCCCGGTTTGACATTCCCAGTCGGCTTTGAATTCTGCTTTGACTGTCCTTTTTACTATTTCCCTCTGTAAACTTTTTGAAGTGTCTCTTCCGACTTCCTTTTTCCTGTAAACCAAACAAATTTGATTAATTTAAAGAAAAGAAAAATTAAAGAAAACATGAAAGAAGATATCATGGTTTTATTTAAACGAAGAAGCATAATGAATTTCTCCCTATAATTGGTCCTGTAGATGGCTTGCACACGTCGCGCTTCTCGAGGTCCCACAGATGAGCCTTCGTCTTCGAGGGTTCGGAGGGACCCGGCCGATGTGGCCTCTTCTTCTAGGGCCGAGCCGGACCCTGAGCCTTCTTCTCCCAGTGGTCTGGAGCTTTCAGATTCAGACTCTGGAGCGTCTGGGGATTCGCTGGAGTCGATCCCAGAGGTATTCCCTTTCCCCTTTTTTAAAATCTGGCCTTTCTTTCATCACATTCAACTTAAACCCTTTTTTATTTGCCTTTCTAGCCTGCTGGTGAGGTCCGAGAGCGTAGGGGAGCCCGTCGTAGAGGTAGGGCAAGAGCTTGGGTGACTCGTGTTGCTATTCCTGCAGAGATAGCGGATCAGATCCGGGACACCTCTCTCCTTCATAGTTTGACGACGCATCCTTCGGCGGGCGTCAGGGCAGACATCCCTCTTAGATATCCTTCTTCCCATTTCCGAGGGAGCTGGGCCCTTTTCGCTGATGTTGTAGCTGCCTGCTCGACCCCTCTGCGCCGAGAGATGGGCCGTTTTGGATTTGGCCCCTTCATCACCATCACCGGCGTTCGTCAGGATCGGCCTTCGATCTTGGCTTTGATGGAGCGCTTTTTCCCGGAGACCCTGAGCTTCCATCTGCCTGATGTGGAGATAGGCATTCGCCCCTCCGACTTCACTCTTATTACTGGGATCAGGATGACTGGAGATGTCATCACTGAGATGGATCGGCCGGCGGACTTGGAGATCGCCGAGCTTTTGGGATATGACGAGATGCCAGTGGAGGTGTGGGACCGGAGCAGAATCACTCGTATTTCCCGGACATGGTTGAGGGAGGCATTTTTGCAGAGGGGATTCAGCACCCTAGCAGCGGAGCATCCCAGTTTCCCAGTAGCTTTCCGGTTTCTTTTTCTTCTGATGATGGGATCCTGCTTTTGCTTAGAGGATACTACTTCAGTCAGCCCTCATTTCTTGAGCCTTCTCTGGGATTTGCACCGAGCGAGGGACTATGCTTGGGGCCAGCTGGTTTATGGCACCTTGCTAGTGGGGCTACGGCGGGTAGTTTCTGGCCTATCCTCTCCTAGGGGGGCCGGAGTGGGTTGCAGATTTTTTTGGCCCTTTCTGCAGGTATAAATTCTTTTCTTCTTCCTTTCCTTTCTTTTTTTTTTCTCTTCTCTTTTTCCTTCTTCTTTTCTTTGCTTAACCTCTTTTTTTTTCTTTTTCTCTTTTCTTTTTTTTTTCTTCTTCTTCTTTTTTTTTCTTTTTCAGTTCTTTGCTTGGGTCTATGTGGCCCACTTTCGCCCTACCTCCACCTTGCCTGAGGGGACATTTCCCTTGGCCCGTCGGTGGAATCAGATTAGGCGTGACTCAGAGAAGAGTCGCCCTAGGTTGGCCAGGGCGCACCTGGACAGGACCTTCAGGAGAGAGGTAAGTACCTTTTCCATCTCTCTCTCCCTCATTTCCTTTTCTCCTTTTTGTTAGACTCTAATATTCTCCTTTGTTTACTTTCAGCTATCTGTTCCCCGTCTTGACGACCTGCATGATGAGTTGGCCTTTCAGCCTTTTGTGGATGATGCTTTCGCCTTGGATCAGCGGCGCCAGAGGTACCCATTCTTCATTGGGCAATTGGGCAGCATATGGTACCTTGGGGAGCGCTTCTTCTTCCAGCATACTGGCGAGCTTCGGATCCCAGTGGCTCCTCTAGCTACAGCACCTTTCACCCCTCCTGGTCCATTCGACCCTGCTCACTTCGGCGAGTGGGAGGCAGGAGATGGCCTTCTAGTCGATGGTGACTATGATGCTTGGAACATCGGAGCAAATGATGTTGCTAATGAAATGGGGACTTCAGTGGGATTTGGTGCTCTAACACTTCGTCAGGCAGTGTTGATGGCAGCCGTGCTGGAGTTTTCGGGGGCATTGCTTACGGGAACACATGTCACCAGCACAATGCAGAAGGGAATTCTGGTCGCCGATGTCTTCCAGGGAAAAGATACATTGTTGTTTGCAGGCTTGCTTTCTTCTCTGGCAGCAGCTGGTACCTGGTTGCAGGTGCATTCTCACTCAATCCCGGCGAAGAGAAGGGGGAGAGAAGGGAAGGGAGACAGGTCGGGTGGGGAAGAGAAGTTTAGGGTTTGAACTTTAAAGAGAAGTTTAGGGTTTGAAGAGAGAATTCGTCATTTAAGAGAAATGGTTCATTCGTAATATTTTAAAAAGTTAAGGGTAAAGTTTATATATATATATATATGTATTTTCGGTTCAGTTCGGTTCGGTTTAGAAAAATGCAGCATTTCGGTTTGGTTCGGTTTACCCAATCACACAACCCAGAACCGAACCGATTTAATTCGGTTTGGATATTTTGGATCCAAAACCGAACCAGACATATGAAAAACCGAACCAAACCGAACCGAAGTCGGTTTGGATCGGTTCAGATTCGGTTTTACCTGGACTGAGTTGCAGCCCTACCTGACAGGTCGCTCGAGCGACCTTGTCAAGTGTTGGAGCGTCCTATTGAGCGCCCGTTTTATCTGTTTTGTTTTGGTAGACCGCTAGACACAAAGGGTTGAGCGCCCTGTCGAGCGCCAAACCCAAATTTTTTGATTTTGGGAAATTTACCTAGAATTTGATTATAAAATAATTTTTGGACAAATTCAACACATTTACAATTAAGATTTTGGAGCTTACGAGTTGTTTTTAGTGGTAGAATAATTTTATAAAAATTATGCAAGATTTTGGGTACGTTTTACTAAAATAGGTCTTGTTCTAGTTTCAAAGAGAGTTTTGGTTTCCAAACTTTGTTTTAAATTGATTTGGTTGATTCTAGTAATTGCAAAATTTAGATTTATATGTGTTTTAAGTTGTAGAATTAATCAGAAATGTTTTATATGAGATTTGGGAATGTTGAGCTCATGATTTGGATTTTAAAAGCATTGAGTACTTTAATACGCCATTATGCACTATATAGTTTTATATTACTAATAAGTATGGATTGGGTGTTTCTACATCGATGAAGCTTGTTTGAAGATTGAATCATGGTTTTAAGTATGTTTTTCTTTAAAGAGATTATCTTTGGTTCATAAAATGAATTTTTTGTCTTATATCCTATGGTTGAGTTGATGCTGCGTTTCTGTAGTTGAAGTGATGTTGCCTTTCTGTGTTTGAGTTGATGCTGCACATTTCAGTAGAGATGTGTAATCCTCTACAGTATAGGTGTGTATTCTCCTACGGTATAGGTGTGTATTCTCCTACAGTAGAATTATGTATTCCCCGTGTAATACTGTGATTGAGGATTATATTTGATTAGAGCTGTAAATCTAGCTTGGACCGCCCAAAGCCCATCCAACCCAACTTGAATAAGAGCCCGAAGTGAGCATTGAGTTTGGGTTTGGGTTGGGTTTCATTTCTGGTTCGAAGTTGAGTTTGGGTTGGGCTTGAGTTCAAGCTATACAACCCGAAAAGCCCGAAGTTAATGTTGACTTTATGTACATGCTCTCATATAGATACATGTATAAAACTCCACCAAATATATATATATATAAGTGAATATTTATTTGTATATATATGTATCATTGTCTTCTTTTCCTTTTATATTGTCATTGTATTTATGTAATCAACTATTAAACATAAATTATTAACATGTGATAATAAATTTATGAATTTTTGTCAAATAAATAATTTTATACTCACATACATATACATATATGTTACAATGAATGTGATATTTGGGAGCACATACTCTACAAGAAAGATTGTGCAAAACTACAAATATGGTGAGCTAGTATTATACTTTAAAATTTTTAAGGAAATAAATTAATTTTCTTTTTCCTAAATTCAAGGGACAAATCAAGAGGAATTTGTAATATTTGCATTTATAACAAACAAACATAAAAGCATGTTGATAGTCGATTTAATGAATGATATTCTAACATTTTGTAATTATAACAAAAATTGTAAAAAAATTCAAAATCTTACATTTTGTTTGGGCCAACCCAAACCCAACCTGAACTCAAGCAATGATGTTTGGGTTCAATGAGTTTGGGTTAGGGCGGGTCAACGACGAGTTTGATTATTTACATGTAATTGGGGGGGTGTGTTTGATTATTCACTTGGAATTTGGGTCGGGAACTATTTTTAATGGATTCAAATTTTGGGGGGGGGGGGGGTGTTTGATTATTTACATATAATATCTTAAGTAAATGGAGATTAAAAAATACAAGGACATTTACTTAAATGATATTACATGTAAATAAGTATTGCCTGTGTAGGTAAGGGTTAGGTTTATGCAGAAGCTGTGCAGAGAGTCATTTTTGCCCTGAACCGAAAACTTATTTCGGTCAAACTCAATTTCATGTGTTACCGAAATTAAATTTGGGTCATGAATTTTTTATTTATAACCAAAATTAAATTTCGGTTATACATAACTTATTAATGACCGAAATAATATTTTGATTATACATATTTTATGTATAACTGAACTGTGTTTTCGGTCATGAAGAAAAAAACTTCAAATTGAAAAGCTCGTGAGCCTTCATTTATTTACGTCTATACCTCTATCTGGGATATCTGAATTCCTCAAATTGGCCTCCGAAATTGGTCATATTCCCCCAATTCATGCTTTAGACTTGAGTTGGAAGATTCTAGAGACACTTTTGTGTCTACCCTTGGGACTTTATTGCCCTTGGCCTTGCCTATAAATAGAAGGCCTCTCCTCTTGCAAATGGCTGAGAATATGAAGATTGAGAGCTCTTGAAGAAGAAGGGAAACTCTGCCCAACTCTCCATTCAAGCACTCAAGCAACCAAGGTAAGCTTTCAAAGCTTTCTTCTTCATTGTACTTAATTTTCAAGCACTCTCTCCTTCTACCTTTCTATAGATAAGGCCATGGTTGTGTTTAGAACCCCAAACCATACTTAAAGTACCTTAAGCACCATCTCTAGCCGTAAAACGTGAAGAGAGAGCTATGGGAAACAAGTTTTGGAATGGAACCTTAGGCTTAGAATCACTTTTGGATGAAGTAATTGATTTATTTGCTTAAATTGGTATGTGAGTACTGTTTGTGCTTATTTTGAGTTTAATCCTGGAGGAATTATATAGATCTATGCTCTCTATAGCATAGATCTCAGCTATCTCCTCCAAAAAATTGATTTCCTACACAATCCTATGCACACATCACGGGATTTTTGCCAAAATAGGCTTAGACCTACTATGCTCAATATAGTATATCTGAGGCCATTAGCCTTAGAGCAATTTCTTAGGATTTCGTGAGTTGATTTTAAGTGATTTTAATCTTCTAGAGAAGACCTCATGGTCTAATCTCTCTTATTTGAGACAATTCTCACCAATTTGGGTAAATTTGGTTCTTCTTCTCCAATTAATGAGAGATTTGAACCAAATTTGTGCCCTAAATCTTTCTGAGTATTCTTCAACTCAATTTAAGTGGTTTCAAATCAGATCATGTGGATGAAGCACACACACCCACTGTTTTGGCTTGGTTTTACTCAAAGTTTATAAATCTGGACAGAACCTGTACCCTGTCTTGGATCCTTCATAACTTCATAATTCGGATGAATATTTGAATGATTCCAAAGACATGTGATAGGTGGAGATGTCTAGTTTAATCTTGTAAAATTTTAGCAATTTATATGGAGCCGATTTTCCAACCATTTAATAAAAGTTGATGAGTCAGATCAGATCCGATTGCTGTACTTGTCACTTTGATTGAGTACCAAAGGCTCATTTCAACTCCGATTTGAGTGTTTTCAATTTTTGAGTTTTACTTTATGAGTCTACTTTCAAATCCAAGTGATTTCATGAGTTTTCATTTTGATTTGAGTTTTATGTACTTGATTGACTTTGAACTGCTCAGTAGCAGATTACAGAGTCAATATGTGATCCTCTAAGGATGTTTGAGAGAGCACACAAGCTACAAATGGATGAAGTTTTGAATGAGGCTTATTTGATTCAAAAGATGGCACCTCATACTTCATTCATACAAATTTTCAAGGATTTATATTGAGCCAATCTCTACAAAAAAGCTTTCAAAGTTGGCTACTCGCTGCTTTAACCTTTTTACAACAGCAGATTTAAAATAGGCGTGTCTCCTTTGATTTTAATCGAATTGGATTGAAATCTTTACTGGGACTTCTACCTAATATAAGATTTCAAATGGCTTTGGTTTCATTCAATTTGAATTTGATTTGAATAATTTATGATTGATTTAGGTTTTCAAGCTCAAATAGCTTCATCTTCTACTGATTTTTCCAAATTCGTTTTAGCTTGCTTTTATTCAAGCTTTACTTTAATTTTTACTTGAACATGAAGTCCTAGAAGTGATACATCCATAGAGAGAGTCCAGGATCAATTGGAGTACTCATATGGAAAAATGTCACACATGTTTGTCTCTTTTCAAACACTTTTTGAATAATTTTGTTAGCAAGCAATTTCTAAGCATGAATAGCATATGACAATCATTTTGTATGGATGAGTAGAGGTGCCTAATACCTTCCCCAACTCATAATCTAATCCCTTACCCAATCTTTGGACAAGACCATGAATTAGAGCCACTTAACTCTATTTTGTTATTTTTATGATCACTTTGGTGTCCATTCAAACCTTAACTTGAATGGTGGCAACTCCAATATTCGATGAACCCTGTGTGATGATTAGGAAGATCTTCGAGGTGATTTTCCATGTCTCACACTTAGGTGGTATATATGGATTTTTTTTTGTAAGACCATTTGGTTTGTTATTGAGACAAGTTGTAATTGC
This sequence comes from Buxus sempervirens, assembly GCA_947561395.2. Taxonomy (NCBI): domain Eukaryota; kingdom Viridiplantae; phylum Streptophyta; class Magnoliopsida; order Buxales; family Buxaceae; genus Buxus; species Buxus sempervirens. The sequence goes on along the minus strand of OX387184.1, from coordinate 46,870,199 downwards.
AGTTACCATGGCTTGATTTGGTTTAATGATGGTTTATTTTTGTTTATTTGGTTTTAATTTCATCTATAACTCTGGTTGGTGAAACATTTAATGAAGTTTTCTAGCAGTTATTATAAATTAAATGAATTTTTTGGATTCGCTTACGAGCAAGATGTTAGAAATTTGATGTCTCACATGACATAAACCCATATTAATTATTGATATAATGTATGATTTTTTAATTTGAATCAGAACCGTTGATTTGATCATGAGAAAATAACCCTAATTATAAGCTTCTACTTTGACGGAAAGTAAAGCAACCAGAACCGGTGCAACTCTTAACGAATCGATACCTAGGTGGTTATTTTATGGGGATCCAGTCCTCTCTATACCCTATATGAATGCATAAATCCATCATTTATGTAACGTATGAAATCCAAAGGGTGAAACGAGAGAAACCTGTATTCTACAAAATCTAAGGGGCCATTGGTGGGGTTTCTAGATTCTGGATTCTAATAGAATCCAAATCGAAAATGCAAGTTGTCTATTTGGTAGGGATTTTGGAAACTGGTTTTTCAAATCAAATATTGAAATCCACTCAAAAACTAGAAACCATATTTTAGGGGCTTTTATGGTTTTTGAGGGTTTTAAAGTTAAAACCCACGATCTGGTTTCTCGAAGGTTTTTAGACGACCTGACTATCTTGACTCTCAACGTCTCTCACCTTTCTCACCTCTTATTCCTTGAAGATCCTTCTTCCACAGCAAACCAGGTACTCTCTCTCTCTTCTCTCTTCTCTCTCTCCCTTTTCTATTGATCTTTTGTGGGTTGCAGGTTGCCCTGTTTCCTCTTTGGATTGACAATGGTGGTGTGAGAAAGTAGAGGGAGAATGAAGGTATGGCAAGGATAGGAGCTGTGGTGAAGTAGACGTGTAGTTTAAGGGTGAAGGCTATAATGGGTGGGTACATCTAACGTGCCTTGGCCTTGGGGTGAAATTTCTTCAATCATCCTCCCTCTTTTTGCATATTTTGCCTCTTTCAATAGGCCTCCCCATCTGTGAATAACTATTTACAAACTTGCAGCGTTGCATTGTACCGATTGGTGAAGAAGGAAAAAGCTTCAAACAAGGGTTTGTAAGTTCTTTGATCTATCCTTTCTTATTTCATTTGTTTCGTTTTCTTATTTCGTTTTCTTATTTCATGCGTTCTAGTAAAAGGGATATAGGATCTTTCCTTAGAAACCATTTCTGATATCCCCAAGATAAGCATATACACATCCTATTCAACTTTGGTAGTTACAGATTACCACTATGACAATGTATTATCTCAAACTCATAAGGATAGATGAACAGGTATTAATTATTGCCACAAATATAAAACGCTATATATGGGCTCATATCTGAGGGAGAAATTCTTGTCGAGGCTCCTTTGGATTTAGTCTGTGCAACCGTATTCTCTTATGGTTCTTGTTTTTCAGACTAGTCTTGGGAACATACATTTACTTCTAAGTTCATATTCTTTATTGTATTTGCTCATGTTTGTGCTCTTGTTTTGGATGAACCTTGCTAATACTTGTGTGTTGATTTGCTATTTAGCTTCATATTCTCTGTTAACTCTTACATATCACGTGCCCATGGTAAAATCAGCTATAACTCTCTCTATGGCTCCAAATAACAATTGAATCTTTAAAATAGTATGGGGGTATTGCAAGCCAGTGTAAACTGTAAAGTATATCAGCACCCAGTAAATGTTCTGTTGTGCAAATTATACTAACCCTTCTATGGTTTTTTTTCAACAATGCTTACTTTAAAGTTCAGACATCTGTCCCAGTTAGGCTTTCATAAATTTTTCTACAAATAGCCAAATAGGAGAAGAAAGGAAAAAGAATAAAGAAACATACATTAAAATCTGTGTCAGGCTTCTGAACAGGTGCCTCAACATAGTTCCCTAACCCGGCAGCTGTTACAATAATTGAACATAGCTCCCTAACCCAGCAACTGTTACAGGCTGTTGCATACTTGGTGGATGATACCTTTTTTATGAGCTTTGATATTGTGTATTTGTTTTCAATGCTTTGCTTTGAAATCCTTGTTATGAATAGTTACCTAAAATGAATGCTTGTTAAAATTATAGATATTTTTAACTTTCTACTTATGTACAGAATCTGCATAGGAAGTGTTGGTGACAATAAGGATGATTATAATGGTGTGGATAACTTCTTGATTTGGAGGTTGCAGATTAACCATTCTTCAATTCTCCTATGTTATGTTTACTTGTAAACCTGTATACATAAATGTTAGTTTCATTATTTAGTTACCCTTCATAGAAATGTGAACCTATTTTAAGTCTTACAACTTCCCTTGCAATTGAAGACACGTATCTTTCAAGTTGTCAATGCATCAAGGCTGTGACTGATGTAGTAACCAAAAAGGCACCTAACTTCTCTCTAGTGCCAGAAATCAGTCTCAAAGAAATCCAAGGTTCAAGTCATCCCAAATAGTGTGTAGAACAGGGGTGAAAGCAGCCAGGGGCACTCCACTGAACTTTTTCAAGGATAGAAAACACTTTAGCATCCAATGATAAACCAGAATCATGGGTTACTCTTGTACCGAAATTCTAAAATAGTAGAGTCCTTGGTTGCCAATTATCATGCCATAACCATGTACCTCCACCATTATTAATTTGTATATACCCGAAATTCCCGACTGCTGCCCATGAGGTGAAGTTATTATGAGCTTGGACGTTGGGATCTTGTCCCATCAAGGTGAGTTATTTTTGTGATGTTTGACGACTCTCATGTTGGCATGCTACTTTGGGCTTGTAGGACCTTGGTTTTTAGTTGTGGTCTTGTTTGTATGATGCCAAGTGTCCCAAATTTAGGGCTAATAAAATGAAGAAAATTTTACTCGCATAAAACGATAAGTGCTTTGTGACATGATGAGGTTCAAGTCAAATAAAAGTCCATTTTGACACTTGGGAAAGAAATAGCCATAAAATAGAAGTCCATAAGTGCTCTATGGCATTTTACCCTTTCCTTCTATTTTATCCATCAAATTTCACTTCTTTCTTTCCAAGTATATTTTTATCAAGAACTATATGCATATGTCTTATAATTCACCATTGTTTTCTTAAAATTATTCTTTTTAATTTTTTTAGGATATTTGGTTATTTCCTTTACAATGGAGAGAAACACAAGTAATACACAAACACGAGAGAAAGTGAAGGCTGTTTGGTCATTTGATTATAAGAAGATACTTTTGGAAATTGCGGTTGAAGAAGTTCATAAAGGAAATCGACCAACTACAACCTTTAACCAAAGAGGATATGATAACATCATCAATGAATTCCATAAAAGGACTGGTTTGAAGTATGAGAAGGTACAATTTAAAAATATTTTTCAAAGTATGAGAAATGAGTATAAGGAGTGGAAGATCATTAAAGGAAGAAGTGGACTAGGATGGGACCCAGATAAAAATTCCATTGTGGCAACGGAGGATGAATGGAAAGACTATATTAAGGTAATCTTAAGTCTTACATTCATTTTATTTACCTAGTTGTCTTGATTGCTTGTGTATTAATCTAATATATAACAATTTATTGATACAGATGCATCCAAATGCCAAAATTTTCAAGAAGGGTCCACTCCAGTTTGAAGATGAATTAGCAATATTATTTGATGGTACAACAGCCTTTGGTGAGGATGCATTCTGTTCTACTCAAGGATAGAGTTTGGTGTCACAAAATCATGAAAATTTAGATGATACTAATACTCCCAACATTGAAATTGATGATTTGACAAATGATGATGGTAATAGAATTCGTAAAAGGAAACGTCAAAGTGAGCAGCCACGTACAAAGAGAGATACCTTTAGAGGGGAGATTCAAGAGGCTATTGCCTCTTTGGTGGATATTGCAAAGCTTAGGCTACTTCGAGAGTCCACAACAATGGCACCAACGGTAACACCTCCATCAAATTCACCACCTCCATCAACACAGGACAATAACCAATATACTATTGCATTGAAGCGTCTAGAAGAAATGGACGAGGTAGAGATTGGAAGTGACTTATACCTGGATGCTCTGGATTTGTTCACAAATGCTGAAAAGAGAGACCTATTTGTGGCTATGCATCCAGCTGCACATTTTAGATGGTTAACTTGTACATTGTATGGTAGCAGTCATTAGTTGTAAGAAGGGACATGGTTACTCATCTTTTTGGACAGGACATGTTTTTTGGGTTTGATTCATCTTTTTGGATAGGACATGTTTTTTGGTTTGATTCATCTTTTTGCACAGGATGTGTTCTTTTTGGTTTAATCCATCTTTTTGCACAGGATGTGTTCTTTTTTGGTTTGATCCATCTTTTTGCGTGGGATCTGTTTTTTGGATTGATCCATCTTTTTGTATGGGACATGTTTAGTTTTTATTTTTGTCACAGACTTTTGGCTATATGTATTTTGTTCTTTTGGGACTTGATATATGTTAAATCACTTTTTGTCACAAGCTTGTGGTTATGTGTTTTTTTGGTTTGATCCTTTTTTATCCTGAATGATTTGAGACATAGTAATTTAATAATTTAAATTGTCAACAGTTAAGACGAGTTCAGATGAAGACATCGAAGAAGTTTTGTCTTACTTGATATTGGCTAAGTGTTTACAAGAATATCTTGATTTAGAGAGAGAGAGACAATCAGTGCATAACTCGATTTTACAAGGGAATGCTTGGTTGAAAGAGGTGCTTGAAGCAGACTCTGGTGTAAGGTGTCATGGCTTATTTCGTATGAATAAGTATACATTCTTTATGTTAGCTAATACAATGAAAGAAAGGGGTTTACTATAACCCACAAAGCACATATCTGTTGAAGAGCAACTTGGGATGTTTCTGATTACACTTGGACATAATCAAAGAAATTTTATGATTCAGGATAGGTTTCAGCATTCGAGAGAGACAGTAAGCTGACATTTTCATAATGTATTAAATGCCTTTGTTGAGTTAGCTAAGGAGATAATTGTGCCTCCCTCATTTGATCAAACACCTTTTGAAATACGAAAAGATCGTAAGTACATGCCATGGTTCAAGGATTGTATTGGCGCAATTGATGGAACACATGTATCAGCCCATATATCAACTGATAAACAAGCTGTTTATCGATCTGCAAGAACTGGAGCCATTACTCAAAATGTAATGGCTGCATGCTCCTTTGATATGCAATTTACCTGGGTTCTAGTAGGATGGGAGGGAACAACACATGATTCACGGATTATGTTAGAAGCAATTAACAACCTGACTTTAAAATTTCCACATGCTCCACTAGTTAATTATAAAATATATATTTTTCAATAATTTTTTTTATGTTTGATACTAAAATTTTACACATCTATGTTAGGTAAATAATATGTTGTTGATGTGGGGTACCCAAATATGCCTGGATTTCTCGCACCATTTAGAGGGATTCGATATCATCTCCAAGAGTATCACCATGGAGGTGGAAGACCTCGTGGACCTAAAGAAAATTTTAACCATGCTCATTCTTCATTGAGGAGTGTAATTGAAAGATGCTTTGGTGTATTAAAAAAACCGATTTCCAATCCTTAAGATGATGCCACCTTACTCTTACCAAATTCAAGTGAAGATTTTAATTGGTGCATGTGCTATACACAATTTTATTAGGCAACAAGCAAGACATGATTGGCTATTTGAGCAATATGAGAATGAAGAAATGCTCACTATTGATGACGAGGATAATGACGATAATGAGATTGATCCTGATGGTTTAGTACCCACTCAACAGACAAGGGAGCATTTAGGGATATGCTTGCAAGTGCAATGACATTTGGATGTTAACACGAATATTATTTTCAAATATTGTTTTATTATTTTGGATCAATTATGCTTTTATGACTATTTATAATGAGTATTTTTATATGCTTTGCGATGAGATTTATTCTTTTTTGTATTTAAAATTATTCTGTTCAACTAATTAATATAATAATTGTAAAATATATTCCAATTTAAAGGCCAACCAAATAATATTCTGTGAACTCTAGAATCTGGGGTATCCAAACAGGATTCTGGATTTTGAAAATCAACAACAAGAATCTGGATTTACATTATCTAGATTATAATCCAAAATCCAGAATCGAGAAACCCTAACAAACGACCCCTAAGTGTGATCTATTGCCTGAAGATTCAAATCAGATTACAAGTGGGATTAAAGTGAAGATGTCTACCAATGATTCAGGTATGTAGATTTACTTTCATATTTAGCATCCAATCATATGTGATTAAACTGTGTATTAAAGTGAATGAGATTGTGAGATATGAGATTTGAAAATTATATCAATGATTGAGATTAAAGTAATTTAACATGTGGTATCAAAGCATAGGTTGAAATACACAAGTATTTTCCATGATTGGATGTTTAAGATTGATAGAATCTTTTGTTTTTTAAAGTTTATATATCTATAGATAGTTCAGAGAGGTTACCAAAGGTTGAAGACGACCTTGAACAGTTGGGATAACTACAAATTGCTCAAAAGTCGTCTAAAATTGTGTCTTTTGTGCATTATCCCCTTCTGAACCGTTTCGGGGCTTATTTGTTGGGTTAAATGAGCTTGAAAGAAATTTATGGGCTTTTTGGGCCTGGGAGATGCGCAGCCTAGAAGGGCATGCGCCCGAGTGTGACCCAGATGGGCCTTATTCAGAATGCGGCCCAGAAGATTTGGACCCGAGCGCGGGTCTTGCAGGTCGAATAGAACTAGACTGCACTAACTTGCACACAGCCCGTTGCCTGTAATAGGGTTGGATCGGCCCAACCGCGATCCGACGCGGCTAACCGGCCCAGTTAGCCCCTAAACCGACCGGTTAAACCCTGTTTGAGTTAATTTTGGCCTATTTTTGCAGTTTTAAGCCAAATTGAAGGGCTTCTTATGAAATTAAAGTAATTATTACTTATTTGAATGTTTGAACCTTATTATTGTGCAATTAAAAGTCACTTTTAATGCTAAATTGACTAAAAAAATATTATTATTGCATAATTTATGCATTTTTGGGTTCATTTATTGATTGATTATGTTTTGTTTGATTGTTATTCATGTTCTACTATATAATGACAGTTTATTATGCATAATTTCTGTATAATTCATTGAATTAGAATCATAAATAAGTTTTTGTAATATTATTCTTAATTTGAAATCTATATAATTATAGTTTGGTATATCACCAAAGTGGCCAACTATAGTAGCCTATAGATTTCAGATTGTATGATTACAACTTAATGCCCTATTCCCAGGCACTAAGATAATGACAATTACAAACTAATGTCCAGTTATTTAATTACCAAACATTATGGACTAACCCCCAGGTGCACCAATTTTTTGTGTGATTATTTATCTGAAGTAGGATAATTACATTGCATCCTTAATTGAGAGTTGGATCTGGATACCCAATGGTAACAGGACCTATCGGATTATGGATGCTTTGTTAATTATTCCTAAGGTGAAAGGGAAATACCGTTATTGTTGTCGTAATTTATAATACTATAGTTGTACCCAAAGGTAGATTTTAGTATTATTAATTGCATTTATTTATGTAAATATTATGTTGTAAAATTCAAAGCATTAATGTTGCGAGCATAGTTATTGTTATAGTTCTTGTTTCGCTTCTTTCACATGCCTCATCTATTCCCGTGTAAGGAATCCCTACATAGTGTTACATACATGAACCGTAGAACCTGAATCAATCCACCAGGTATTTGAAGTAACAACAATTAAATTAGATTCGAAACATACGTAAGCTAAAGGTTTACCTTTCTTTTCGAACCATGCCCTGCGTTTCAAACAATCACGTTGGATGTGCCCCAACTTTCCGCAGAATCGACATTTGATATCATTCTATCCCTTCTTCTGAGTCTTAGATGCATGATGAGATGATTTAGCTTTCGGTGGCCCTCTGCTTTTCTTAGGCTTCTTCCATTTCTTTCTAGTTTCTTTACTTACAAGGTGAACTGGATGGTTTCCTTGTTGCGTAAGCCTTGTCTCCTCTTGTACAAGCATGCTTGACAATTCATTTACATTCCATTTGTTCTTTATAGTATTATAATGAATTTTGAAATGGCTCGTACCAAGGAGGTAAGAAATTCAAAATAAACTGAACAAGAAAGGAATCCTCCGCATTCATCCCTAAAGCCCTAAGCTTAGCAGCTAGATTCGTCATTTCTAGGATGTGGTCATGCATCCCAAACACACCGTCAAACTTCATGGTGATGAGCTTAGCCATCAATATCCCCGCAAGAGACTTATCAGCAGATTGGAAACGATCTTTCATAGTTTTGCAACAATTCCTTAGCATCATCAAATTCTGGAAGTGTTGACTTGATATTATTTTCAATACTCATTCGCATAAAATTTATGCTCAATCTATTTGATCGTTCCCAGGACTTATAGAGAGCCTTATCTTCCGCACTGCTAGTATTAATAATAGCAGTGGGTTTCTCAGTTCTTAAAGCGAGATCAAGATCCAATACACCTAAGTGAAATTGGACTTGCTCCCAAATCTGAGAAATTCAGTTCGCGAAGCTTTAAATATGTAAAGCCAAAGTCTAAAAATGCTTTTATCATTTAATAATACAAAAGAATGCATTAACGCCTTTAAATTCTTACTTAGATTCATTCCACAATGACTTAACCATACAAAGGTAAGTAATTGGTGTCAAAAATCCGTTGTACCTAAAAGCTGATTAAGGTGATATATAAAGATATAACTATGTAGATCAAAGGGCCCAACATATGGAACTTAACAATTGGCGACAATCCAAATGTGGGGCGCAGGCACGACCCCATCCTAATCCAATTGACATAAAGAGGTCATAAAATAAATGTCCATTTAAAAAAAAAGAAACTGTAAAATAACGGTTAAAATTTGTAAGGTCTCAGTGTTATGATTAATTGACAGATATATAGTATTGAGAATTACTTGGAGCAATGTATCCATATGTGCCAGCAAGTTGAGTCCAATTGGATGAATCAAGCTTTATAAGCCTAGCAGTACCAAAGTTAGAGATCCGAGCTTCGTATTCTAAGTACAAAAGGATATTGCTACTTGATATGTCTCGATGAACGATCAGTGGAGAGCAATCATGGTGCATGTAAGACAAAGCATGGGCAACACCTTTGACAATATTTAATCTCTTCATCCAATCCAACTCTATTGCTTGCTCGGTGTTGCTTAGTGATTTGCATAAACTTCCTCTCTCCAAGTACTCATACACCAAAAAAGAATGGCGAGAATGCAAGCAGAAACCAAGGAGTCTCACGATGTTGCAATGCCTTATTTCTGTTAATACCCAAATCTTAGTCTCAAAGCTTTTTATATCAACCATCTCACTGTCCTGGAATGGATGAAGCTTCATTACAGCAAAAATCTGACTTGCAGATAGTGTTGCTTTGTAAATGCTTCCATGTCCTCCCACATCAATGCAATATTTTTCGTCAAAGGACTCTGTTGCTTCAATAATGTTTTGGTAAGTTATTCTTCCATCATGGAAAAATACTAAAAAAAATTTTCCATTTTGTGTTTTTGTCTTCACGTTTTTTCACTTCTCACTTGTCAATGGCAGACACAAAAAATTACAATGGAAGCAAATAGGAGAGAGAGAATTCCTGAAAGGGAAATTAGTGTAAAGATCATGATCCTTTTGCCCTTCGATACTATAGCTTTGTTTCTTGTGGAAGAAGAACAAGCTTTTAAACCTTTGATGTTGCCACACAAGCCTTTATTGCCCTTGAATGCTTCTGGTGGAGCCTCTTTAAAGGCTTTGTTGTTTGGAATGGGACCCTCCAGTACATTGAAGGATACATCAATGACCATTAAGCTGCTGAATGTTTGATCAAAAGTGGATGGAATTGAACCAAAGAGCATATTGTGCGAGAGATTCAGTCTTTCCAAACTTCGCAAATGCCCAAGCTGTGATGGTATTTCTCCTGTAAGTGAGTTGTTACTACGATCCGGAAGGTATTGCAAGTGAGCTAAGTTACCCATGGAGGAGGGTATGCTTCCCTGAAGCAGGTTCATGCTCAAATCCAAGTATAACAATTTTAGGCAATCTCCGATTTGTCATGGAATTAATCCCCTTAAATTATTCGTTGATAGTGTAAGATATTGCATCTCAGATAACATTCCAATTTCTGAAGGAATATTGCCAGAGAGATAATTATCATACAATGATAGGTTGAGTAAGGATGTCAATCTCCCCAACTCTTTCGGAATCTCACCTACCAAATGATTGGAAGAAAGGTCAAGCAAGTGAAGATTATTCAATTCTCCTAATGGTATTCTACCAAAAATCTTGTTTCCAGAGATTTTGAGGCTTGTTAAACGTTGGTACTTTCCCCAATCATGCAAAAGTTCACTGTGAAACATGTTATGGCTCAAATCAATGTACTCCAACCTCGGATATATACCAAGATCTTCTGATAAATTTCCAGCGAGTTGGTTTCCATCAAGTCGGACTCTTAATAAACTTGTGCAATTTGTCAAGCTTTTTGGAATGCGGCCTGTGAAGTAGTTGCCACTTACTATGAATTTTTCAAGCAATCCCCCAAGGCATATTTGTTGCTGCAGTGGACCATGGAGCTGGTTAGTAGTGATTGCACAATAAATCAAATGTGTAAGATTATTCATCGCATGTAGTATTTTCCTCGATAATTGATGTTGTAACAACATCAGTGCCTTTAGATTGCTTAAATTTCCTAAAGAAGCAGGAATTGAACCAACTAGATGGTTCACAGATAAATCTAGCAATGTAAGAGATTCCAAAGTCCCTAACTCTGGAGGCATGGAACCAGATAATAGATTTTCAGACAAGGCAAGCCATTTTAGCATTCTCAGGTTTCCAAGAGAAGAAGGGATGGAGCTTGAAAGCCTATTAGGGTCAAGGTATAGAAGGGTTAGGTTAGTCAAGTTACCTAAGGAGACAGGGATGAAACCAGTGAAGTGGTTCCTGCCGATATAAAGACAAACAAGTGTAACGCCCCGGATCCGTGTTGTTCATTAAAGATATAACACGTCTCACAGAGGGTTAGGTAAGGATCCAAATAAAAGTGATCGCTGGATAATCACACAATTTATACCATATCAGAGTGCACAATCAAAATTTCCTATCTAAGAAGTCTATGGAATCTTCAAGTAGAATCAAATGGTTCCAATTTACTACCTTATTACATTTCCCAAAAAATCAATTGACACAGACTTTAAATCTAAAATAACCTACTAGTCTAAGGATTGTAGTAATAATCCTCCTCCCTATAGGTGTCAGTCGGATCTACCCCAGTAGGCGCCTCATCACGAAGATCTGAAAAAAAAAACAACAACGAGGGATGAGATACGAATATCTCAGCGAGTAGCACATGCATGCAGAAATAGTTTAACACAGTTATAAACATGCTTTGATAAATAACCAACAATTAAACAACCAGATTTTTCCGATAACACCACGAAAGGTCAATCTCATGCATATTGTTAAATTGATTAATTTTACATGCCAAGTAGTAGGGATGGGCGGCGGGCCGCGGCACGCCAGGCCCGTTTGCCTAATACCCAAGCCCGGCACGGCACGCCCCAGTAGGTGTGCCGTGCCGGGCCTAGCCCGCCGGGCCGGCGGGCCAATTAATTTAAATTTTTTAAAAAAACCTTTAAAAAATCCCAAAAAATCCCAAAAAAAAACCCAAAAAATTTCTGTAAAATACTTTTATTATTCACAAAATTGTTTTACACATATTGAGATAAATTTTGCTCAAAAAAATATAAATTCATTAATTAGCACAAGTACACTTACAACTTTGCAAAAATTACATAATTACTTGAATAAATAATACTGCATCACTATAGTATAAGCACATCCCAACTAGGTTGGCACCCACTCATCTATCTATCATTTGCAGTTTAAAAGAAACAAAAAAAAAAGAGAAAGTACAATTCCTATACTTTGATTACAAAAATTATAACAAAACTTAGACTACCCTAGTTGACTAAAATCAATATTCAAATCATCAAAGTCTCCAGCAAGTTGATCATCTTCATATTCTTGTTCTCTCAGTTCTGCCCTTAACCAATCTGTAAGACTAACACATGCTTGCACCATCTCCGGCGTTAATCTGCTCTTGTAATCATCCACGGTTCGTCCACCTGCACTAAAATCTGATTCCGATGCAACTGTGGACACCGGAACCGTTAGTAGATCACGTGCCATGGCGGAAAGCACAGGATAATTAACCTGATTTTGCTTCCACCATGTCAAAATGTTAAAAGCATTATGCTCTTCTATAGTATTAAAACTCATTGGGGGGCTTTATAAAAAAATCATTAATTCAGATGATCCCCCACTACTAGAAGCTGGTTGTTTTCCCTTTCTTCTCCCACTTAAAAAATTCCAAGGGGAATTATCTGGTAGTGTTTGTTGGGTTCTCGTATGACTTTGTATGCTACTACTAGTATCGTATTCACAAAAAGTCTTTCTAATAGATTTCTTATTTTACGTATATCTTTTTGAAAAGTAGAATTCATATTTTCATTTATTTCATCTATTAAGTCTTCAACTCCTAATTTAATCCTAGGGTCCATTGTAGTAGCTAAACAATATAAATTAGGCATCTCTTGCCAATATTTTAAAAATTTAATTTCCATTGCAGGGATAATTTCCTTAGCAATGGGTACATCTCTATATTGTTTAAAACAAATACTTATTTGATATAAACAA